>RSDY01000011.1:283957-550904 GCA_010758995.1 Sporobolomyces pararoseus
TCGTAATCTCCCCTTTTTCCTTCCAAATGTCATTATTCTCTCGCTCGTTGGTTCCAATTGTTTGTTTTCACCACCACCCCAAGCTTATCTCGTTTTCGAAAACCCCCCGTTCTTTCCTTCCCTAAACGATCTACTCTCTACCTATCTATCTATCCTCTTCAGTTCATTGTGCATGCTTCGACTCTCTTTAAACCCCTTTCTTCATCGCTGTCCTCCTTAAACTTCTTATTATTTCAGTATAATCTCTCTTTTTCTCTCTCTCTGTCTCTCTCTCTTTTTCCGTATCCTCGTTATTTTTAGCTCTCGCAAAGTATCCTTTTACCTCGTCCTTCAGTGATCCATCTCTCGAGTATCTTGTAAGAAGACAGAGAGTTGAGAGAATGTGAGACGAAAAACAAACAGGGGGTAAACTTTCAGAGCGACGCGACCTTGGGGAAGAAATTCGCGTGTAACACTCCTCTCACCAAAACCTCCATCGACCACAACCGGCAAAGCAGCGAAGTGCCATTAACGATGTCTCGTCAAGGACTTGAAGAACGGGATCTATCTACTTCTCTAGCAGATCTCTCAATAGATCAAGATCAACAACCACACCAACCTTTACCTTCCTCTACTTCTTCCTCTCGTAAAGAACGCGCTTTCGGATTACTTCAAGATGAGAGTATGAACTTGATATCTGGGTTCGGAGGGGATGATAGTACTTTAGGAGTAGGAGGAGGATTTCAAGTAGTTGGAGGGGACGATTCTTTTTATGGAGACGAAGAAGAGGAACAAGATCAAACGCTTCGAAGACTACCACAGCACAGAACTGTTGTACCAGGAACTGAGGAGGAGGAGAATGGGGAATCACGGTTAGGGGGGCAGAGGGAGAGAGTGAAAGCAGTAGAATTCGGAGGATCTATGGCTGCTTCTACGAGTAGGAGATTCTATGAACCTACCACGACGACTTCAGGGACGACAGGAAAGAGAACCGAATCGCAAGGGGAGAAAGGGAACGCGAATGATCGAATGCTGCAAGAAGCAGGACAAGAATACGAAGACGAAGATTCAGATGCATTACTCATTCTGGAAGATGAAAACTGTTCAGCTCAAGATAAAGAACGGATCAAACAATTGAGGAACGAGAGGGAAGAGTTGAGAGGAATGAATAAAGTTTTGAGACAAGTCGTTCTAGCTTTGAAAACTACTGAATCCAATATCAATGTGAGTTTTGTCTGGATCTCTCTCTCTCTCTCTCTCCCTCTTGGATTATCCCTATATGTCTTTTTCCCGTTAAAGTCAATGAATTGACGATCCAACCTCGAGAAATGTAGAATTTACAAAACGCAGCAAATACTTCTCATGAATTGTTGGATCTTTATTCAAGAATTTGTTCCCAAGCAGAACATACCAAAGATCTGATCCTAGATCCAGATTGGAGAGGTTTAGATGCTGTAAGTGTTTTCTCTCTCGCTCGGAAGAGACCCTCTCTCGTCTCATCAGTCGTTTCTCTTTCCTGGAAACTGACCAACTCGACGGGATTCTATCGCGCGTGCTAGGATGAACAATTTTTATTGGAGAAGCACCAAGCTTACGAACAAGAGCAAGAAAGGATACGGTTAGAACAAGAGAGAGAGCAAGAGAGGATTCTACAGGAAGAGAGAGAACGAGAAGAAAAAAAGAGGAGAGAATTGGAAGATGCTGAATTACGGAGGAAGATGAGTTCAACGGGAGGAGGTGGTATGAGTAGAGGTGGTGGAACAGGTAGAGGGGGTTCTTCAAGAGGAGGAGGAGGGGCCGGTGTCAGTGGTGGAAGAGGTAAGCTAGAACAGAACGAATTCCCTTCAAGAGACTTTTCTTCGTCGTTTTCGAACCTGACACTCACTCACTCACTCACTCACTTACTCACTCTCTTTTTCTTGTGACAGTTCTAGTTCGAGGTACAAGAGCTAGACCAACTACGATTACAAGTTCTTCATCATCGTCGACACGAGGAGGTAGAATCCCAAACCCAAGTAGTGATACTTCTTCAGCTTCTTTCTCCGGGATTCCGACGTTCTCGTCAACAACAACAACGACGAGTGGAAGAGGGAGTGCAGCTGTCAGTGGAGTGAGAGGTGTGAGGGGTTTGAGGAGTAGAGGGGGAGTGAGCGGAATTGGGCGAGGGAGAGGAGGAGGACGAGGTGCGAGTGGAGTTTGATTGATTTTTCTTCAGAACTCGAGTGAATCTCTCTCTCTCTCTCTCTCTCTCTCTCTCTCTCCTTTGTGCGTGTTCTCCTCTCGGGAGCTAGGGTTGGCACGATCAAGCTTTTTGCTACGGAAAGGTGGTTGTATGAGTTCTCTCTGGAGGTTGGCTTATTCTTTTCTCTTACTCAGTGTTGTTTTGTTGTTCTCTGTGTCTTCCTTTCGTGATACCCTCTATTCGAATATGATAACATGAAGCAAGTTAAGTGATTGCTTACAAAGCAGACAATGGAAGTTTTACAGGAACAGAAATGGGAAGAAATTCAGAAGAGGAAAACAGTTTAACCTTGAAATCAACATTAATGAGAGCGAAAGAAGAAACAGATCATCAAAAGGAATCGTAGGATGAGATAGCGAGAGAGAAGAGCAGGGCAGATCATTACGTGAGGGAGGCCGAGAAAATGTATGTCTCAAAGGAGAGAAGGAAGTACAGGGGATGAAAAAAACGAGGCAAAGTCGAAGAGGGACTATCGTGAAGAGAGGGTTCAAGGAAAGGGTCTATGCTGAGAGGAGAAAGTGACTGTAAGAGGTGCAAATTTAGCAAGCGCAACCTTCGCCTCCCACTAAACCGCCTGAAGCAGATTTTAGATCTACTCCTCCTCTACCTCCCGCTGAATTTGCGGTTCTACCTCCTTTCGCTGCTCCTCCGGCGATTGGTGAATCGATTGGTAATTTCTCAGCTACACAAACGAGACGAAGCCTCATGTAAGTCGAAAAGTTCCGAATAGAGGAGGAGAAGAAGATGCGCTTTTACCGATAGTTTGGAAAATTTCTTTAATCCCTTGACCCGTTTTCGCGCTCACTTCACTCCACAACAAACCTTCCTCTTGGGCGAATTTCTCTGCTTCTTCCTTACTAACCTGTCTCTGTCCTTGTCCTGATCCTTCTGCCAGATCCAACTTGTTCCCTGCCAAATAGATCAAGATTGAAGGATCTGCTTGTCTGTGAAGTTCTGCGATCCAACTTCTAGCTTTCTCCAAAGAAGCAGAAGAAGTAATATCATAAACTACTACCGCCGCATGACTTGATCGGTAATACATTGGTGCCAAACTCTTGTACCTCTCTTGACCTGCGGTATCCCACAATTCAAACTTGATGAAATTTTGGTCCTTTTCGGTACGTTGTACGGTTTGAGTGAGGAATGCGGCACCGATAGTAGACTCTCTGAAATCATCGAATTGACCTTTGACGAATTGGAGTACTAGGGAAGATTTACCGACGGCAGATTCACCGAGGAGGACTAGTTTACGAGAAGAAGTGATTGGGGTTGGAACGGATGCCATTCTCTAAGAAGGAGATAGAGATGAGAGATGAGAGACTGAGGGGTGAGAGGAATGTGTGTAGAAGGTGTAGCGCTTGATAGATTGGACGCGTCTTAGACCTTGTCGATTCGAGGAGTGATGCAAGATCGATAGAGCAGAATAAGGGTAGGAGAGGAGAGAGAGAGGAGGAGAGACGTTCTCGATCAACGTCAAGCGTCACAACCTCTCATAAATTTGTGGAACTTCTTTAGATCTCTAGGAAGCTTGATTATACTCTAATAAATCTCTCAGTGTCAAGGAAGAAATTTGTACTAGAGTAGCTAGTGAGACGATACCATTTTTCGAGAACTCTCTATCTCTCTCTCCGCTCCTCTTTCTCGTCACACACATACTCGGACAAGAGCAGCAATGTCTTACGACCCTTACTCTTCAGGAGGATACGCACCTCCACCTGACAACAACCAAAGTTACGGACAACCTCCTCCACCTCAATTTCAACCGAATCCTCACTCGAGAAGAGAATCAAACGATTACAACAACAACAACAACAACCGAGGGGGTGATTACGGTGGATATGGAGGTCAAAGGGGTAGACCTGGATTCTCACCTCCTCCTCCTCCAGGAGGTTCAAGTGATCAAGGTTGGAACTCGAGGAACAATCACAGTGGTCCACCTCCTCGTAGAAGATCTGCCAGTCCCAACAACCGATACGGAGGAGATGATCACTACGGAGGAGGCGGAGGTGGAGGTGGAGGTTACAGGAGAGACAGAGGTACTAGAGGCGGAAGAGGACGGAATCGAGACGGTGGAGGTAAGTTTCACAGCTCTTATCTCGTCATATGGTGGAACACTCTAGTTCGCTATCAAATCACTGGAGGGAAAAAAAGGTCAGTGGAGAAAACGAAATTAGCAGGAAACCGGAGAACGAGAATAGAGTTTCTCGCGGGTTAAGAAGAAATGCGAAAGAGCGGTCAGCGGGACAACGGTATGGCAAATCACGATGGCAGCAGCGGCGGCATAAACAGCGAAGCGACCAGTCGGCAGCCCAGGCGAAATCAACTTGCAAGACGGGAGCAAACGAACGCAAAATTTCGTCAATTTTCGCAAAACGGAACAGCGAATCTTCCTCGTTTCATCTGTCGGTACAGCTCGACTAGCGGACTATCCGCGACGGCAGCATATTCAGTGGGCGTGACAATCTTCGCAATGCACGCAGAACGGCTGAATCCACCACAATCGATCGCTCGACTGGTCGCTTCTCCGCGAAGCTATCTATTTTTCAATTCCTCCGCGTTCGAGACGCTCGCAACAGCAGCTTACCTTTCATTTCTCTCTTCTTCTCTCCATCTCCCTTTCATCGCCTCCCGATTTTCACGCGAAACGCTATCTATCGTCGGCCGCATTCGCTTTCTCCGCGATCTCTCTTCCCGCTTTTTCTCCCTCTCCCCCTTCCCCCTCCTGCCTCCTGCTTTCATCTTCTCTAGATTCCTACGGTAGACGTCGCGATGACGACGAAGGTTCAACGATCTCGAGTCGAGCCAAAGAGGAAAGACCTGGTCGAATTCTATTCGTTCGAAACTTGAAAGTACGCTTCTCCGATCCCTCGCTCTCTTCCTTCCCTTGCTAGTCGTGAAACCGCGGGATGACTCGTCTGACGTTCTTCCTTGATGATCTTTCTTCTTCTCAGTTCGGAGTTACGCCAGAAGAAGTCAGAGAAAAATTTGCAGAAATCGGAGATATCAAAACTTTTTTCGATTTGGTAGAGAAACGCGCTATGGCTTTCATTACTTACGTGAGTTTAATCCCCTCGCACCTGATTCTTTTGACTGGGGTTGAACAATTTTTTTGATTGAATAGTACGATGCTCGAGCTGCGATGATGGCGAAAGATCGTTTACACAACGCTTTGTTACAAGGAAGACCTGTAGGTCCCTTCTTCATTCTCTGAAGGGATTTCAAGATTCTCATAGCTGACGGAATTCTATTCCTACGATAGATGGACGTTCACTTCTCTCTCCCTCGAGATGCTGATATGGCGCAAGATTGTGATCGTGAGAAAGGACAAGTGAGTTTCCAACCGATATTCCTCTCCCCAGTCAGCGATTGATTTATTCTTCTATCATACAGGGTACACTCTCACTCGTAATCCTCCCATTCCCAGGAGCAAGAATCAATCAAGCTCTCCCACCTCCGACCGATTCAGAAGTTTACGCTAGGTTCTCTCCTTTCGGAGATCTCAAACAAGTTTTCCCTAGTTACAAACGACCCGACATGAGGTATATCGAGTTCTTCGATTCGAGAGGTACTTGTTTGGCGTATGACAAGATTCACGGTACTAGAATGGCAGGAGGTATAGCCGATTTGAGGTTCGTCTGGGATAAATACCCAATGTCAGTTCTAAACAGTTCCTCTCCCTCTCTCTCTATAGTTTGTCGTGAGACTGAACTCCCCGTTGTACAGGGATCACTCGAGACCTCCTCCCGGAGCTAGAAGGGATCGAGAAAGGTTCGATCAAGATCGAAACGAACGTCAAGGTGCTTCTTCGTACGGGTCTGATCGTTACAACTACAACAGTGGACCTCCTCCTCCCGGACCTCCAGGTTACGGTGCACCTCCTCCTCCTCCCAACCCGTACTCGAATTATGCACCTCCTCCTCCCTCCGGTGGTCGATTCGATGGACCACCTCCTCCTCCTCCTGCTGGACCTTATGGAGGTATGCCTCCACCTGGACCTCCTCCCGTCGGTGGATCGTACGGTTACGATCAACGAGCTACTCTCCCACCTCCCGTCAATGTTTCCCCCTACGATCACTACCAACAAGGACCTCCTCCTCAAGCTCCTCCAGCAAACGTCGAACCTGCTCATGGAGTAGAACAAGCGAAAAAGATGCAAGATTTGTTGGCGAGTTTGATGGCGAACCCGAACGCACTTTCTAGCGTTTTACCTGCCGCAGCGGCAGCTCAACCGAATCAACCTCCTCCTCCTCCTCCTTCTTCTGCCGCTCCGGTACCCGTAGTAGTCGGACAATCACCTTCTCTTCAGGCTCCTTCGATCCCTCCTCCTCAACAAAGTCAAGAAGGAGGAGGTAATTCAACTCCTTTACCTCCAGCAGTCAGTTCCCTCTTGGCTCAAGCTGGTGTACCTCAACAACCTCAACCTCAACCTCAAGCTTCACCAGTATCTCAAGCTTCTCCTTCTCAACAATCACAGCAACAACCTAGGACGGAACCTTCGAACAATGGAAGTGGTGGTCAAGAACAACAACAACCTTCAGTTGGAAATAGTCAAGTTCAAGCTTTGTTGGCTTTACTCGTGAGTTCACAAATTCCTGTCGATTCTATTTTTCGAGCTCGAAGTTCCGAAAGATGAAGCTGATTTCGTTCCCCTTTCTGAAACTGGCTTTTTTGCAGGCTCAACAGAAAGCTCAATCTGGTTGATCGGGTCCCCCCCTTCATGACTGAAAGTTCTATGAGATCCATCTTGTGGTATGTTGGAGCATAAGGATCAAAAATCGTAAAAAAAACACGAAGAAGTAAAACGTTATTGAAAAATTGGTGGAATCGAATCATGGTTGGGTTTTTTTTGTTCCGTAGTAATCTGATGCTCGAAACTGTTCTACATACATTCTATTTCGATCTGTTGAGGTCGGTCAGATAGACAGACAGAGAGATGGAGACAATTTTAGCTCGATTCAGAGGAAAACCGAACACGAAAGCTTCACTGCGAGCTGCCCTCTTCGCTTTCCAACTCCCAAACTGTAGGAAGCGGGATCAATAGAGTTTGGTAAGCGCTAAGAGCTCCATCAAACACAAAAAAGCATGCACCTTCGATCGTCGCAACGAGCTCGGGACAAAAAGTTATTTGATGTCTGTGAGATTCGAACTCACGCCCTTTCGGACCAGCGGGTTACTCATGCGAGTTCACCTTAAGCTGGCGCCTTAGACCGCTCGGCCAAAACACCTTAAGTGTAATACGAGCGCCGCAAAATCAACAAATAACAAGCTTTTTTTTTTGGGAACGCCGGCTCGAACCATTCCTCTTTGGCGAACGGCGATTGTCCTTTGTAACCTGCAATTACTCGCGCGAGATTATCCACCACTGCCTAGCTGAAAGCCTGAACGTAACTTTTTCAGTCACGCGCATATTTGGTTCGACTCCCTTTTGCTTCCTGTTCACTCCTTCGACATGACTATTGGCTCTCGGGTGGACGACTTGATCTCGCAAGTACCACAAGATGCTCTACGGAGTATTGCAGTAGCTTCTGCGCCTCTCCTCGTGATCTTCCTCTACCTCCGATTCGTTCACGTTCCTTTCTCAGAAAGAGCAGCTCGTTTCACTTGGCAAGCACCAGAAGAGATACAGTGAGTAGTCCTTCATTCTTACCAACAGTTCTGCTATAAGCTGACCAGTCGTCCTACAGATCCGAATGGTCATCTCGAGTGATCTCGAACCCGTCAATCCATTCTCATCTCTCGGACCCCTCTCTCCTTCCTTCTTCGTCTCCTGAATCTAAGAAACCATCATATATCACGGCTTACGCTCCAGCTTCAGCTCAACATCTCGCGACAGTTCCTTCTGTCAGTCGGGAGGATATTCAGGACAAAATCACTCGAGCAGTTGAAGCACAGAAAGGATGGAAAACAAGTGACTGGAGTAGGAGGAGACGCGTATTGAGAACCTTGTTGGAATTCACGGTGAACGAGATGGAAAGCTTGGCGAAAATGGCGAGTCGAGACAGCGGAAAGACTTGTGAGCGTTTCTCTTCAAGATCTATCCTTTAGGTGCTGAGCTCACGCGAAAATTGGAGCTTAGTGGTCGACGCTGCTTTCGGTGAAATCTTGACTACTTGTGAGAAACTCAGGTGGACTATCGCGAATGGAGAAGAATGCCTCAAACCTGATTATCGATCGTGAGTTTTCCTCCTTTGCGCTCATCCTCCGTCAAGTAACCGCTGACAATTCCTCTTCTGCTTAGTACAAATCTCCTACTCGCCCACAAGGTCTCGAAAGTTGTCTACGAACCTTTAGGAGTCGTCTCGGCCATCGTTTCGTGGAATTACCCAGTTCACAACGCTCTCTCTCCCATCATCGCAGCATTGTTCTCCGGAAACGCTATCGTCGTCAAACCTTCCGAGAATGTCGCTTGGTCTTCTCTTCATGTAATCGAAGCGGTTCGATCTTGTCTCGCCGCTTGTGGAGAAGTGAGGTCTCTTCCTTACTGAATTTATCCCTCTCGCATTGTGACTGACTAGAGATGCTTCCATCTATACTTCACAGGATCCTGAACTAGTTCAAGTCGTAGTGACTCTTCCAGAAAGTGTAGAAGCTTTGACAGGAGATTCTCGAATCAAACATATCACTTTCGTGCGTCTCTTCACGCCTCTCTGCACAGAGGGCCTCGAGCTGACAAAGAACTTGAGTTCTGGTATAGATCGGCTCGGAAGAGGTTGGAAAGAAGGTTGCTCTAAAAGCTGCCGAAGTCGGAACACCAGTTTTACTCGAACTCGGTGGAAAAGTATGTACTTGATCTCCCTGTCGCGCCCTAGTCGACGCGCCCTAGTCGAAGCTTAGAGCTGACACTCTTATCCCACTCGATTGCTTTAGGACCCTGCGATCATTCTTCCTTCCGCCGATACAAAGTTCTTCTTCAACACATGGATGCGAGCAGTATTGTGAGCTTGTCCCTCTCTTTCTGACGAAAACTCTGCATCTCCTGATGACAACTGACATCTCGCTCTCTCAACCCTCAATAGCCAAGCAGCATCCCAGAACTGTATCGGCGCAGAACGTTTCCTAGTCCATTCTTCTCTCTACGATCATTTCGTTTCGACCGCAGAAACCCGTATCAAAGATCTCAAACTCGGAGATGTCCTCTCACCCAACGCTACTGAGAACCAGATCGATGTAGGCGCGATGGTTACTGATCGACTGTTCGATCAATTGGAAGATTTGATTCGAGATGCTGTTGAGAAAGGAGCTAGATGTTTGGTAGGAGGCAAACGAGCGAGCAAAAAGCTGGCTGGAGAAGGTCATTACTTTGAACCTACTCTCCTCGTCGATGTGTGAGTCTCAGCTTCCTCCTGAAAAACTCGCATTTCCTCACGTCAGGTACTGATTCAGCTTTTTTCTTTTTGGAACTGGTAAAAACAGCAAACCTGATATGCTTATCGCTCAACAAGAGATCTTTGCTCCGGTAATGACAGTACTCAAGTATGATACTCTCGACGAAGCCATAGCTATTGCGAACGGAACTCGGTACGGACTCGGAGCTTCAGTTTTCGGCAAGAGCAAACGAGATTGTCGATACGTTATGGATCGACTTGACTGTGGAATGGTTTGTTCAAATGGTGAGTTCTCAATCTCGATCCAAACAGTCAAAAAGACAGTAGGCCGACTTGCTGACGATCAATTTGTTTTCTTCTCCCTAGATTTCGGAGGTCAGTTCTCGAAAAGATTTTCGTTTTCTGAGCTATTTCGCTAAGTATCCTAACTGATCGTCTTTGCGTCTTCCAGTCTTCTATCTTAATCAGTCGTTACCTTTCGGGGGTGCCAAAGCTAGCGGAAACGCTGGTCGTTTCGCTGGTCCAGAAGGTTTGAGAGGGCTTTGCAACCTTAAAGCTGTATGCGAAGATAGGTTCCACGGTACTGTTCAGACAGGGATCCCACCTCTTCTCTCGTATCCTATCAAGAGTGGGAAAGGAGCTTGGAAGTTCGTCAGCGGGTTAATCGCATTCTCCTACGGTAAAGACTCTACACAGAGGTTAGGAGGAATTTGGAGATTGATTAGCGCTAACTAGTAATTTCACGTTGCTCATTCTCTTCTTCGCTCGTTTGAATCTGAGAGAAGGGGAAACCGGGAAAGCTTTTTGCAAGTGAAACGACAAATTTACGAGAAACTTCGGGACCAAAATACAACAACATTAAGAAATCTAGTCAAGTCCTCCGTTATTTACATCCCTCAACTCGAACATCAGGCAGTTCCCGTCTCCTTCGTCATCGCTCTTAACTTCCTTTCCCGCTCTTTCAACGCTAAAGCTGCAACAAGAATTTTCCAAGCGAGCGCCATCGTCTTCCACAAGCCTTCCTCACTGATCTGAAGACAGACTACATTCCCCCAGAGACTGTGTACGAGGTGTACGTGCTTGAGGAGAACGGAAGAAGGGAGTCTAGAGAGGGAAACGGTGAGAGCTTCGGGAGTTTGAGGTGAATGCCGAACGGGAGTCGCTGCCTCCTCCTCCTGTCTCGCAGGGTTGAGTAGTCGAGACAGAGACGAAGGTGGGGTCAAATTCGTCGAAAGAGGGCGAGGATCGGTTGCTGGAGGAGCGGACATTGATTCGGGAAGGAGACTCGAGAGGAGGACCGAAGGGGAACGAAGGTAGATCCAGCCTTGTAGTAGAGGGAACGCTGTCGAGGAAGGCACGTTGACTTCGATGATTGGGAGGTCCGCTTTCTGCTCGGCGGTAGCTTGAGCGTCGAGGTGAGGTCGAGGGACGGTTGGTAAGCTTGGATGGTGCGGCTGCTTCTCGGGTTTCGAAGAGAGGATACAGAGGGGAGGAGAAGCGGCGGCGAAGAGAAGACCGTGTACGGGGAGAAGTAGAGTACGAGGAGAGTCGCTCGAGCGAATACCGAGAATGTGAGTAGGACGGAAGGAGGAAGCTGTGTCGGAAGAACAGAGGGGAGGTAGAGTGCATCGAAGGTACTGAGGTAGCGTCGGTCCAGGAGGGATGAAGAGGCAAGTCTTCGTCGTCGATTTGAGGAGATCGGGACCTGCAGAGACCGAAGAGAGAGAGAGAGACCGTCAGTGGTCGATCTTTCTCATACGACAACGACGACTAGGCAGAACTTACCTAGAGTTCTCATACGGTGAATCACGAATCCGAATGGTGCACCTTGAAGGTCGTCATCGAGCACGAGACCTTCACCTGCATCGGGTAGAGGCTCGGGTGGACAAGGAAGTTCGAGCGGAAGATGAATCAATGAAGCTTTGAGGGAAGGAAGTTGTTGAGCTTGCGCGGATGGTTGTCGAGAAGCTCGAGGAGTCGCGACATCGGGAGCTGTAGAGACGGACTCGGCGTCCGAGCGCTGAAAGAATCCTGAAGAGCTGGTAGAGGCGAGAGAGGAAGAGGCGGAAGAAGATAAGGAGGTCATTTCGAGCTTTAGAGAGAAGCTCTGAATGCGCGAGTCGCTATATGAAGGTACTGATCAGAAAGAGAGAGACGAATCATCTCGACGTCTGTGTTTTGGAAGGAGCAGGTTCGGGCAAGTTGATGAGGATGAGGAAGGGAGAGGCAAGCTGAGAAGAAGGAAGGAACGTGCTTCGCTCAAAAACCTCTTCTCTCCTATTTCAGGGGTTTCGTCAAAAGACGAGCTCAGACTCACCTTTCGTCGTCATCATCGTCTCGAGCGACTCTTTGACGAGAATCTGAAACAGCTCAACTTGGGATTGTGAACTTTCATACTCAAAAATTGCACAAGAGTTAGATAGAAACTGCACAGAGTGATTGGCGAATCTGACAGACAGGTTGACCTACACAGCCCCGTGCTCGAGCACAGACCCCTTCGCTTCAGACTTCTCATCGACTTCGTTCGAGCTCGTCTCCTCCTCTCTGACTACTCATCGTGTGCTCGTCCCTGTCGTCACTCTTTTTGCGCTCGCTTCTGCCTCGTCAGAAGGTATCCACCATCCTTCGTCGTTCAAATCTTGTCCCCACCGAGTTTTCTTAAACAGGTCTTTGTCTATTCTTGCTGAGGCCCTTCGACAGAACGCTATCGAGAAGTAGACACAGAGTACCAGGCTCGGTAGAGTATGTTCAAAGACGAGAATGAAGAAAGAAAGCTATAGAAGACAATTGGAATCAGGCGATTGTGTCGGGAGCGAAAGAATTCGAGAGAGTGAACTTACACCTCGAGAAGAAATGATCTCTTCAGCCCAAACGCCTTTGACGATGAAGAGTAGTGCGAAGAGAACGATGATGCCTGCAGACCAGAGAGCGTCTCCTAGCCTTGCCGTCATCATAGCTTTGAGACAGCGAGATGAAGGTCCATCGTAACCGTTTGTTCCATCACTCTCCTCGATCAAGTCGCTACTGGCCTGCTTCTCTGTCAAGTATTGATGAGAGAGGTACGAGTCTTCGCTCCACGACCGTTCCATCGTCAAATCTCCATGCGAATCTCCCATTGCTCCTTCGTATTCCTCCTCCTCGTCCTCCTCCGCCCGTTCGTTCGATCTCCTCGTCTTCCTGCTTCCAGCTCTCGAGGCATAGATTGGTAAGGTATCGTACGTTCTCCTCTCTTCGCCAGTTCCGAGAGCGACGAAGCTCTCCGTCAAAGGTACTTCCCAGCTATTCTGTCTACCAGGTTGTCTAGCTGCCGATCTCGGTCGATCGAGACGGTACTTCTCCATCTCTTGTTCTTGGCTTTGATATGCCCTGTTGAGGTAAGAAGAGGAAGAAAATGGCGTTGGCGGATTCGAAGGAGAACGGTCGATGGGGAGGTAGGGGAGGTATTCGAGACTCTCCGAATGTGAGAGTGAGGAATCTAACGAGTTCGATCGAACTGGATGTCGAGTTCTGTAGGGTAGACGAGTCGAGGTGGAAGAGGGAGTTGCTGTTTCCCGAGAAAACGAGATGGAATCTGAAGAACGAGACCTCTGAAATGGAGTTGCGTATCGAGGTAGAGTCGTGTAAGGAGTCGCCGAGCGCAAGTCGTAAGAGTTGTGGGTATCGTAGCTGTAGCCGAGAGAGGAAGCCGAGGAAGAGGAAGAGGCGGTCGAAGAGCGAGTTGCCGTCCGACACATCGGCAGAGAAGCGGGAGGAGGTTGGTGGAAAGGAAGAGTGGGCACGAAAGCGTGTTCTCGGTTGTCACTCTGTCGACTCGTAGGGCGAAACGGCGATCCTCTCTTCCCGGATCTTCGAGTAGCTGAGCTTGAGCTGTAGCGATTCCATCTCTGTTCTCTTCTCGCATTCTGTTGATCCGAACAATCGTCAGTGGCATTTATGGAATCGAGAGTGGACGAGACATACCTTGCTCAACTGCCAATACCTCAAATAAGCTCTGGTCTCAACTCCGCAAAGAGCGAGAAGAAGGACAGCGAGAGCACAAGCTTTCACTGCGTTACCCGTTCCTTTCAGTGCTGCTCTCCAGCCTTGAGCCATATCAAGCTCCATCTGAGCGTAAGATACCGGTCCCAAAATTGTCGCTTCATCTCCTTCGTCCTTCGCGGGGGAAGAAGCAGAAGCTTCCGAGAACAGTTGAGCAGTCTGTTTGATTGAAGTGTGTAGTATTCTGAGACCTTCCGAATCGTAGTAGGTAGCGCTCGCGAGAGTTGCGAAGAGAAGGAGTGGGAAGAAGAGTAGTGTTGCGGTGGTCGCGAAAGGTCGAAAGAGAGGTCTTGCTAGGACTCGTGGAGGTTCGTAGACCGATGTCGAGCGAAGTAGAGGAAGTGTATGATGGGCTGAGATCATGTGAGCGAAAGCAGTAGACCAAAGTACGAAGCTACCAGGAGAGATGGGTCAGTATCAGGTCGACCTTGTAAAAAAACTCAAAATCAAGGAAATTCTCACAAAGCGACATCGTCTACGAGCCTCGGCGCGAGTAAGCCCGAAGTCAATCTTCCAAACTTCAACTGAAGAAATAGCTGTGCGATAGTTACTATGCATTCGACTCGAGGTTAGCTCGAGCAAGCTATAGCGACGAAATCGAAAACTTACAACTTGAGAATATTAGAGCTCCCCAATTCCATAGCTTCTTTCCCGCTATCAAAGCTCTCCGTTGTCGATTTTGATTATCAGGAAGGGAGAGGAAGCGGAAAGGTGCTATTCTTTTAGGAGCAGTAATGTGTCGACCGAGAGAGAAAACCATCACGAGTAGAATCGCGAACGAGAAAGTGAAGGGGATGACGAAGAGGCCCGTCGGTCGATACTATCAGTGTCAACGACATCAGCTTTGCTTTGAGTGATTCAGGTAGGAAGGAACTCACAGCAAAACCAGAGTGAGCGAGAGAAAACACCTTCGAGACTGCAAGCTTCGGATCTCGTAGAGTCATTACGACGAGGAAGATTCTCCTTGATGCAACATCTGCAAATCCATGGCTTGAACCTGTTGCGCTACTGTTCATTTAGGCGAGTTAAGGAAGAATCGAGTTGAGTGAATGGATGAGGTCGAAGGGAGGAGGGGCATTCGGTGGGCGCTGGTGCGAGCATGACTGTTGGTGCTGCCATTCTGCTGTAAGAGAGCCGAGTTGTTCTGTGTTGACGGGCGAGCCGATGAGGGGAAGGCGAGAAGGAAGCTGGTCTCGATTGAAATCTGAAAGGATAGCAACTTGTAGATGGATAAACGGCTGCACTCTATGCTACCTGGGCACACAGTGTTTCAGGCAGAGGTCCATCTTGAGTGTTGTTGAGATAAAGCGAGAAACGAGTTTCAAAAAGGCTTCGAAGCACTCAAAAGTTTTCATTTTTTTGGCCTTCAGTCGGTGATCAAACTGACAGCGACGCTCGTGTTGATGACGAGTAGGGATACTGCAGAGTGAAATCTCCTAGGGCTTAGATGATGTCGAACTTAGAAAAAGATTGAACGTGAAACCACTCACTTTGAAAGAAACTCAGCAGTTTGAGGTGAGTCAGCAAAGGTTTGATAGCTCATAGCGCTTGTTGACTTTGCGAGTGTTGCGATGGAGAGAAAGTGAGGAGAAAAAGAGAGAGAAAGAGAAAGAGAGGAGGGGAAAGTTCTCGGATCGATGAAATTTCCTTTGAAAGCGATCTGTGCGAAGTGAAAAACTCTCCGCGGACGACGACGAGGGTGCCTCATTGAGAATGATTCGCTTGATTATCTAGTTGTAACAATATGTGTATGGGAATAGCTATGAGAAAGAACCTTGTAACTGAAACTACCTAAGAGAACAAAGAAAACCATTGAAACTACTTCTTTTTTCCTGTTCCACTCTCGCTCGCTCAAGCAAAGTTGACAGGCTCTCCCTTGCGACCTTCTGAGAGAAGAACGACAGCGTATTTACCTATGAAAGAAAAGAGAATTGAGTCAGCTCGAATCGTGAGAAGAGAACGAACGAGAATCTGAGCTCACCAGAGATTTTCCATCCCTTTTCAGTCTCATCGAGCTCTTCAGCCTTGTTGGGAGGGATACCGACTACGACATCACTCTTGATAGTACGGAGAGAGAGAACGGGAGGTGCTCCAGGTTCGGTAGCGAGGGGACCGATAGCCATAGGGAAAGGAGTTGAGGGAGGTGCGTGACAATCGTAAGTGAGCTTGCGGTGGTTGAGATCTCCCTTGAAGATGACGAGGTCGGAATCGGCGAGATGGAGGAAGAGATCGGGGGCTAAAAATCGGGGAATGGGCTAAGAGTCAGCTTGGATTCAAATGTCAAGGTTGAAAGGAAAGAAAGCTCACCTTCACTCTTGAGTTCCCAGAACTAGCAGAATCGAAGAACGAGAGGGGTATGTTAGTATTTGTCGTAAAGGGAGCAAGCTCTTCCAAACTCGAGGAGAAAACTCACGGTGTAACCAGAGATCCAGAAAGGGTGCTCTTCATAAACCCATTCTCCCTTCTTGACGTACTCTTTCCATCGGAGACCCATAGCCTTGAGGGAAGCGAGTTGGTCGTCCGAGGCTTCAGGGAAAAGATGACCGTAAACCATCGAGTTCAAGAGCCAGTTGAAATCCTTGCGAGTGACATCGGATACGAACCAAGCGAAACGCTAGCGAGCAGCAAGTTCAAAAGGAGAAAAAGTCAGCTCGAATCGTTTGAACCAAAAAAAAAACAAAAAAAAAACAAAAACGAAGCTCACCTTTCCGTGGAAACGAATTTGAGAGCAAAGTCCAGATTGAATCAACCAGTCGGCGTAGACGCAATCGCAGTAGAGTTCGAAACCAGCGTTATCGAGAACGAAATCCATGCGACCTCCCTTCTTTCCTCCGAACTTCTCGGAAGAGACGTACTCCCAAACCTTTTGGAGGTCGTTTCCAAGAATATTTTGTTCCGTAGCAGCGAGGTGTTCTCCTCCAGTAGATTGAAGACGTTTGATATCTTCCTCACTCATCTGCATAATCATGACGAAACGGACTCGGTTTAATCGAAATTGAAGAGACTTTGGCTCTCAGGGAAAGGGAAGCTCACGTTAATGAGAAGGGATAGATCGGTAGAGTTTCCCCAAAGGCAAACTTGAGTCAACTCGTGGAACATGAGTCGCTTGGCCTCGAGTTGCTTGCTCTCGTCAGCATCGTGCTTGAAAGGCTCAGCGAAACGGAGGGAAAGCTCGAAAACGGCATCGGCGGAACGAGAGAAAGTGTCACACTCTGCGAAAAGGGACGAGCAATTTTATCAGCTATTTTCCGACCGAATCCCTCGAGGGAGAGATAACTCACTTTGACGGAAGAAGACATCGTAATCTTTCCAGTACTTTGAGAGAGAGAAGCACTCATGGAGACGACGGTACTTGTAAGCCTCTGTAAGCGTTCACAAGTTCTACTGTCAGTTGAGCTCATACAGACACGATAGAGGTTTCTAACTAACCGGCAAAGAGCCAAGGGGCGTTCATGAAATCTTTTCCACGGAAGAACTAGTAGAATCACCAAAAAGAGGCTCAGTTTTGCGCTGATCACAAGGCTCAACCTGCGAGAGAGAATGGATCTCACCTTGGCGATCTCCTTGTTCCAAAGAGGAATATCTCCCTCGCCATCGTCGACGATAGGACGAAGTTTCGAGTTTGCGTGAAGGTCGTCCATCAAATCTTCCATGCGAGAGATACATTCAGTGAGGTCGACAATTCGCTCTTCGTCGTGCTGTCAGGTATATTTACACTGCTGGTCAGCTGGGGATGGAAAGAACGCGAAACCGAGGGAACAAGCTCACCTCTTCGTTGAGAGTTTTGACAACGTCGTCAATAGCTTTACCGAGAATGGTAGGTAGACGAACTCCCATGGTAGCCTGTATACCGAGAAACGGGTCAGTCACGAGAAGGGCATCGGAGAATCGAGAATTGGACGGGAATAAATCGCTCCCGACTATTTTCGACTTCGCGAAGGGAAGGGACATACATGAGCGAAAGAATATTCGTGATACCCCCTGTACGCAGGCCACTAAGAACGGGCGTTTGACATGGATTGTGCGTCAGAGAAGAGCGTAAAAAAGGAGAAAAAGAAAAAAAGAGAGGATTTTACAGGAGGGTTGTTGGGATCGACTCGGGAAGGAGTACGAGGGTTCTGTTCAGATTGCAAGAGAGCTCTAAT
This sequence comes from Sporobolomyces pararoseus, assembly GCA_010758995.1. Taxonomy (NCBI): domain Eukaryota; kingdom Fungi; phylum Basidiomycota; class Microbotryomycetes; order Sporidiobolales; family Sporidiobolaceae; genus Sporobolomyces; species Sporobolomyces pararoseus. Next base: position 301,687 of record RSDY01000011.1, read on the forward strand.
CAGTATGACATCTCGATAGCGAAGGAATTGAGGTGGAAAAGTCTTCGTTCGTTGCGAATCCGTCTAGGCGTCATTTCCGCATTTCCTCTCCTCGAGAACCTTCCGCATGCATACCCTAACTTCTCCTGTGCATCCGAGAGTTCCCTGCACCTTCGAAAGGACAATCTTTTGTGCTTTCACGTGGAAAAAACCTCTTTCGACTTCCCGGTTTATCCCCCACTCTTTTCTACGAAACTAGCTCCACCACCCGACGAAACGAACAGCGGCGTGAGGAGGAAGGTAGTAGACTGACCATAGGTACACCAAAACCAGATTGCTTGGGAGGCAAGTTGCCGAGAGTGAGAGAAACTCGCGAAGGAGCTTTTGCTCCTGTAGCCGAGTTAGGAGAAAGAGTAGCCATTGAGGAGTGTGGATTAGAGTCGGGGGATAAGCCTGAACGACGTGTGGAGACAGGAAAGAGGAGAAAGAGGAGGATGGGGGAAGAGGAGGAGAACAAGGGAAGTTTCTCCAGCTTTTCGAGACCGATATTCGAAGTGACGGAGTTTGAATTTTGGCATGAAATCGACCTCGATCGAAATACATCTTCTTGCTTTTCCTTCCATTCGTTTCACCTCGCTATAGTCATCCCTCAGTGATGTGATTGAGAGAGCCAGAGTGCAAAAGCGAGCGAGAAAGAAAGAAAGAGGAGGATCGCAGTTGATTCTTGCGAAACCGTTTGGCCCTACGTCTGAACGCAGCACGGACAAAAAATGAAACGACCCGAATTTTGCGCACCTTCGTAATGGAACGTGACGACAGATCGTCTTTCGTCTTTCGACAAAAAGTTATTTGATGTCTGTGAGATTCGAACTCACGCCCTTTCGGACCAGCGGGTTACTCGTGCGAGATTACCTTAAGCTGGCGCCTTAGACCGCTCGGCCAAAACACCTTAAGTGTGGTATGAGCGACGCAAAATTAACGTCTATGTCAGACCTTCAAAAACTCGCCTGTCTACCAACTATTTCCAGAATAGAGCTCTTCTTTTGCCGCGTAACTCTACTCGCCAGTCGCGTAGTCTGCTCACGACTCGGTCAGCAGGAGCTCGCGGAGAAAATCAAGGACCTCTCCCAAAAATTGCGAGCGTCAATTCTCGAGCTCGAGGTAGATAACAAACATTCTGATGAATGAATAGATACAAGAAACCCTTCGACGTGGCGACTACTGCGGCTACTTGTTCGACTTCTGCGAGTCGAGCTGCTTTTGCATCTCTTGCATTTGTTTCCTTATTTCGTTGACCTGAAATTGCGACACCGTCAGTGAAGACTCACAATTCAAGCATAGAGGAAAAAGATAGACTTACCTGCCACAGAATCTCTCCACTGACACTCCTAGTAAGATTCGGCATCTTCTTCTTCAACTCCGAAAATTTAACTTTCGAAATGACTTTTCCTTCTTCCTCACAGTCTCCAAAGTCGTCTGCTTCTCCATTGTTGTTCTCTCCGTGCCAAGGCTCAGGATCTTCCTCAGGCTCTTGATACTCGTCAGGTTCTTCGAGGAGGGCTTGGAACTCTTCAGGTCGTTTGCGATCGAGGTGTGATTCGTACAGAGCGATAATCGAGCTGCAACGAGAAAAGTGTCAGCTCAGCCAGCCTTCTCGACTTTTTGAGAGGAACGGAACGCACAGAGGAACACAGAAGAGGAAACTCATCAACCAACGATTGAGTTTGGCGTAATTTTCTCGAGAGAGAACCCATTCGAGAGGTAAGATGAAGATCTCGATCAGGTTGAAAGGTGCAGGGTAGACGTAGCTGTAGAGGGAGCGATTGATGAGTGAAACTCGTATAACTCTCGAATCGAAATATCGACTTACGTATCAGGAGCTCGAATACTCGAAAGTGTTTTGCCCGCGAAGAAAGCCAAGAAAGTAGGTTCACTCTCGTCTACGTACACATGCGAAAGTTACGTTAGTTGAAGGGTTCAAGACGATGCGACAAGGAATGACAGACTCACCGACGCATTCTTGGTAACTGAAAGGCCGATCGAAATAGTCAGCTTTCTCGTTCTCTCGTAAAGTGAGAAGAGACTTGGAGACTCACGCAGAACCGAACAGAGCGATCAAAACGTTGAGGAGAATGACGATACAAGTCGTAGACCAAACATAGTCTAAATAAAGTAGAAGTCGATCAGATCGCTTTCCGGGTTCTGACTTCGAGAAGAAAGCTCACAGAGAATCATGCCAAATGGGTAGGAAGAAGCTCCTCGATCGTACTCGTCAAAGTTGGGTGACCCTGTCAGCGCGATAGAAGGAAACAGTCAGTTCCACCGAAAACAGAAACTTTGCTCAAGAAGCAGCAGAGACGAACCGAGAAGCGCTTGAATGAGTGTGTGAATGACAGCTAGAGGTAGGAGAGTGTATTCAGTTAGGATATGGAACAGTATCGTGTGCTAGAAGTGAAAGACTACTCACTCTCAGTTGAATCTCGTCGTTCGTCTGCTACATCGAGTCCCATGAGAGCTTGACCGAAACCGATTCCGAACAAAGCGAGGAGCACGAAGAAAACTGCCGATTCTTTGAGCATACGCCAAGTAACGACTAGGACAGGGGTACGAGTCAGCTTCAGCGGATGGACGAACGGGAGAGGGAGACGAGAGACTCACTTTGTAGAGTACCGAAGAATTGGAACAGGTCGAAAATGGTGAGAACTTTCGCCCAAACGAGAGGAGCAGCGCACGAGAGGAATTCTAGAGTAGGTAAAGGTCAGCGATCACTGCACTCATGCCAGCTGATTCTGGCAAACTTACGGAATGAGAGCATTCGGAAACGATCAGACCGTTCGCGAGATACAGTTCCCCAGTCTGCACAACGGTAAGCGAAAGCGACGATGCACAACGCATAGATCATGTAGTTGACAACTGTGAGCGGGAAAGCAGGTTAGATTGTCAGTGCAGCTCAAAAGATAGCTCTGCTGTCAGGGAAGCAGCACTCACTTTGCCAGAATCCGATACAAGCCCACCATCCAATCTTGTAGATCTGTAAGCGATAGGTACAGAGAGGTGAGCTTGATGCCTCGATTAGGACAGGAAGAACTAGCTTGCCTTGACGATATCCTCCACGATATAGCCTGCTACCTGCACATAAAGCACGATATCTTCGATACCGAATCCACGGTCGGGAGTTTGAATAGCAACGGTGTAAGCAGCGATAAAGACGAGCCAAAGCCAGATACGGAAGTAGAACTATTTTGAAGCAGGAGTTAGATCTGTCGTTCAAACAGGGAAGGCGAGATGGAAGAGCTCGCCTGATAACGAGGGACAGCTATGCGATCAGGATTGAAGGACGAGAAGAAGCCTGCGCTAGTATCGGCGTGCTTGTACTGTGTGGTCGAGGTTGGTTAGTTCAATGTCTTGGAGAGAGAGATTCCGACTCACAAGTTGATACTCGATAATTGACCCATTCTTTCCATCGACAGCTTTCTGAACGAGCAAACCTTTCCAAAGAGCAAAGATACATCTCTGAGCTTCGTTTGACGAGAGGAAGAAGATTGCATGTTGATCTAGAGCAGTTTCGAGAGCTGAAACAGAAAGGACCAAAAATCAGCTTCGAAAAGTGAGTAGCTAGAACGATCATCGACAGACCTGATAGAGGTAGACTCTCATCTCCATCGTCTTCGATCACGGTGAAACGGGCACTCAAGATTGAGTATTGATCTTGACGAGGAGTTCGAACGATAATCTTGCGAGCGAGAGCTTCACACGCCAATTTCCTTCCTTCGTTCTCATCTGAATCTGCCGGATTAATCCTCTGTTGAATTGCGAAATACCTTCTAGCTTGAAGGAGGGCGAAGGGGAGACAGTGATCGAAATCTCCAGCAATCTTGGAGAATGCGTCAACGACATCTTTGGTGAGGATGGAAGAAGTCGGGCTGGTGATCTCTTCCAAGTCGACTTGGATTGGTAGCAATTCTAATGCAAGGGCTTGAATCCTGGTAACAATTCGACTGACGGTTCTGGCATGGAAACGATGTTGATGGTTCTTGATCAGTTGCTCCCGATGTTCTGGGATCGGAGCCTCCATATCTCGATCACGAGCCTTGTAGAGCTGAGGCATAGCTGCCGTGTGCGAGATGGAAAGAGAGAGAAGGGGGAAACAGCAGCGCGCAACGGCCGAACTTGGAGAGTGACGCTCTTTTTGAAACACTTTTCGCTTCGCGCAACGAGTTCGCGTTTATGGAAAGCTTGAAGGAACTGAGTGTGTATGGTATGTATCGATCCTATGAAACGCGTGACAGAGGGGAAGAAGTGAAAAAAAGACACGTGATTGGTCATCAAAAATAATAATTTCTTTTCTGTGTGCAATTTCTCACTTGTGAGCATCTCTCCTCAGGTGTTTTGGCCGAGCGGTCTAAGGCGCCAGCTTAAGGTGAACTCGCATGAGTAACCCGCTGGTCCGAAAGGGCGTGAGTTCGAATCTCACAGACATCAGATAACTTTTTGTCGTTCTATCTTGAAACGAGCACTGACAGCGAGAGCAACGAATCACTTTTTTCCTCTCCGATCTGGAGGCAGCCGCACGCGAACGACAGAAGCTTTACAAAACGCGTGTCCTCAATAGCTTCATTTTCCCCATTGAAAAAAAGATCGACAACTTTCGAGGGGAGCGTCATTTTTCTTCTCGAGATCGGCTTCAACTTCTGTTTCTCCTTCTTTCCGTCTACTCTGCCCAATATTCTTCTACGGGGTGCTATCCGACTAGCTCTCACTCCTCGATTCTACTGCCGCCATCCAGCTATCAACCTGTCTAAACAAACCGATCTCAACTCGTTCTTCGGAATCTCTCCCACTTCTCCCTCTTCCCCTTCTAGATCGAGCAGCAGTATGGCAGCGACCAAACGCAAGTCTTCAGTCAAGAGTGAGAGCAAATCACCAGCTCCGAAGCGTTCTCGTACTTCGACTTCGCCCGTTAAGAAAGAAGAGGAAACCGACGATGAGGGAGAACAAGAAGTTCTCAGGAAACCTAGAGACCATCAAGATGAGATTCACATTCTCCCGGACGAGATGAAAGAGACTCCTTTGGCGAAACTGTATGAAGCTATGAAGGAATTATCAGAGGTTAAAACGAAGGAAGCGAAACCTTCGAAAGACGGAATCGTCGTCTACTGGATGAGGTTAGCACAGTTTTATCTCTCATTCTCCCAGCTAGAGGAACTAGACTGACATAGACGTTGAAACGATGCAGAAACAAAGACCTCCGCATCAAAGACAACACTGCACTTTCTCACGCTTCAGCTTTCGCTCAATCTCACGATCTCCCCCTCGTCGTTCTTCACATCTTCTCGCCTAGCGACTACAAAGCTCACGATCGCTCTCCCCGTCGAATCGATTTTCAAATCCGTCAAATGAAATACCTTCAAGAAGAATACGCAAAACACGACATCCCTCTTTTCACTTTCACCCACGACAAGCGCAAAGAGATTCCATCAGTCCTTTGCAAGAAACTCGAAGAATGGGGAGCAGCTGGAGTATTTGCAAACTTGGAGTACGAAGTCGACGAGTTGAGGAGGGATACAGAGATCCTCACGTTGGTCAAAGAAGCGAGAAAGAGCGGAAAAGGATTCGCTGGAAAGGCAGAATTCTTGAAAGACGTATGTGTAGTCGCCCCTGGAGATGTAACGACAAAGGTGAGCTCCCAATCTCTACCTAGGTCTGCGAACTTTGAGCACGATATTGATCCTTCTCTTATCCTCCTCTATTATCAGGCAGGAAAACCTTACGCAGTCTTTTCGCCTTTCCTGAAAAACTGGGCTGAGCAAGTCAATTCTGATCTTCTCTCTCACATCGGCGAGAACAACGACGACGTCGAATCCAATGATTCATCAGCTCGTACTCACTCGGTTCTGAAATTTTTCTTCTCGCATTCGATTCCCGACTCGATCGAAGGATTCGAACTCTCGAAGGAAGATCAAGAGGTAATGGAGAAGCTATGGCCAGTTGGAGAAGCCGTCAACTCTGTTTTAAAACGTTTCTTAGAGACCAAGATTAGGGAACAAGTCTTCTTCGAACCTCCTCTGTACGAAGGTGCGGAGGATGCGAAAGATCCCAAGAAGGACAGTAAGATCGGAAAGTACACCACTGGAAGGAACCGCGTTGATTGGGATGGTACTTCTCACCTCTCGTGAGTCCTCATTCTCTCTCGATTTGAGCTCAATCTAGTTCTCGAGGTCTTCGACACTGACTAGCTAGTTTCGCTTCTCTCGCTTTCAGACCTTACCTCGCCGCTGGGTTCATCAGTCGTCGTCAGTGTCTTCGAGAAGTATACAAGCTCAACGGGTCGAAAAGTTTACCTACTGAACGTGAAACTGGAACTGGAATGTGGGTCCAAGAAGTAGCAGGTTGGGGCGATTTCTACACTCACGTATGTCGTTCCTTTCGCTCTAGTACCTACACCCATCTCGATGCGCGACTGACAACGCTTTTATTATTGTAGGTTCTATGCGCTTGGCCTCGAGTCTGCATGGGTAAACCTTTCAATTTGAAGTACACCGATATCGCTTGGGAGGAAGATCCAGACGACAAGAAGTTCACTGCTTGGAAAGAGGGAAAGACTGGATTCCCTATCGTCGATGCTGGAATGAGAGCTTTGAACAAACAAGGTTGTAAGTTTGAGGAACCCTTCGCTTTCCTCGTGCTTCTCGGGATTTGTAATGCTGACTATTCTTTCATTCGACGACCTACAGACATGCACAACCGTTGTCGAATGATCACCGCAATGTTCCTCACCAAGGTATTTTTCTTTCCCTCTCGGTTCTCTGCCTCTTTTTCCGAGTCTCGAAGAGATCGACCTCATATTCTCTCTCTGCTAATTAGGATCTCTTACTCGACTGGAGGAAAGGTGAGAAATACTTCATGGAGAAATTGATCGATGGAGATTTCGCTGTGAGTTCTATTCGTCTCAAGCCTTTGCATAAAGCAGCAAGAGAGCTGATCATTCGACTATTCTCCGATGCTCTACAGCCGAACAACGGTGGATGGCAATGGAGTGTAAGCTCTTGATCAGCTCCTCCCTCGCTCGACGCAAGCTTCTACAAGTAACTGATATCGCTCATTGCTTTTCTCGTTCCTCGATAGGCTAGTACCGGTACCGATCCTCAACCTTACTTCGTGAGTATCACATCTCTTCCTTTATTCCCTAGACAATCCCGCTAACTCAGCTTCTTTGCATTCACCAGCGAGTTTTCAATCCTACTTCGCAATCAGAGAAGAGTGATCCTTCTGGAGATTACATCCGGTACGCTCTCGAGTCTCATAGCTCTCAAGATACTTCTACTAACAAATCTTTGACGTCGGTTTCCAGTTATTGGGTTCCTGAATTGCGTTCTCTCAAAGGAAAATGTGAGCTTCATCTCTAGACTTTCCCGTCTGGCCCTCTCCTCCCGACGGCTAGCCGGAGTGAAGTTTACTGACTAGTAGTAAACGTGTAGCTATTCATTGCCCGAGTGCTGCCGAGATCAAGAAGACTGGTTACGTCTCTCCAATCGTCGATCATTCGAAAGCTCGTGTTAAGGCTATTGACGCTTACAAGAAGTGAGTCCCTATTATACTAATCTAGTCACGCTACTCTCGAGTAACCGTAGCTAATCACGACTTTTGAACTTACAGCGCTTGATTTCGAAAAACAAGTTTCGAAAAGAAATTCTAGCCTCAGCTACAACTCAGCTACGACGTTGCTTCAATCTGTAGTTTTCCTCACACCGCCGTCCTCGTTGTTTTCTCATCACTCATACCCGCTTTCTAGATTCACTGTAACTCACTCGAAACGTTCCTCAACTTTCCTCCCTCTCGACCTTTCTCGAGTGTTCTCCGTCGATATGATCGTGCTTCAGAAAGATCTGACGTCGAGGTTTTTCTCTGGCTACTCTCCATATTCCAGGTAAGAGTACGGTAGGTGGTGAAGGCAAACTGCGGACGCTCGAACCTCCTCTCCCTTTCTCGACATGCGTCAATCGAATTTCCTTGAAGTTTTCATTCTCTCGTGTTCCATTCTCTTCTCTTCCTCCTACTTCTCACTTTCTCTTCAACTTTTCACGAACTTGTAAGTTTTCCACTTGTAGCGTATTGGAGTGAACTGACTCCTCTTTACTCTTGATTCACAGTCAAACAATAGCCCTCTCAAGTTCTCTTCTCTCTCGCTCACGGTCCCCTTCATCTTTCAATCTCATCGATCTTCCTCCTTTCCACTCTCGATTAGTTTGAGGAGCGATGAGATGCTCTGTCACAGGTGAGTGGAGCCCCATCCCCTCTCATTATCCTCTCTTCCTCTTTTCCCCCAATTCAGCCGGGACCTCCCACTTTCCCTTCTCCTCCTCCTTGAACTCTGCAACTCTGTCCAGTGCTCTCGGGTCACTCGATCCTCTAGCCAAGGTGTAGCATTTCTGGGTCCGGAGTCCAGGGAGATGGCGATTGATCACTTTTGCAAGCTTCCAACCATCGACGATCTTTTCGCTCGATAGTTTGAGGCTGCCGAAAGTGTCCAACCGTGATCCTTCCCTAGACTCCAGACCAGATGTTCCACCTAGCCTCGAGCTTCGGGCGACCCGTGTGGACTTAGCAGTACCAGAGCTCCCGTAGGAGGAGAATTTCATCTTTTCTTCGCCATCCTTTTCTCCCATTCGACTCTCGACGCTTCTCCCTTCTCTCTCGGATCGTCCCAATGAAGGAAAGGAGAGTCAGCCGGACTAGGTATGAGACCAATTTCGGTGTCTGGAGCGAAGGTGTGACTCGCTTCGAAAGCTGTTGAAGATATCAAAATCTTCTCGCTCCAGACTCGAAGCTGGCTCGACTACCTGGCTTCCTGGCCTTCCTCCTACTTCTGTGTTGGAACGATCGGAGAGCGTTGGGAGGAGGGACTTGACGACTTGACACTTTCGAATAATTCTTTTCCAACTTAGAACTGACTCTAAGCTCGTTCTCTTTCTGTTGCCTCTCTCTAGTCTCCTACGATCGAATGTTCTACTCTTTCTAATTGTGAAGCTGATCTGCTCCATCACCGGTAAGCTCTACTCTTCCTCGTCGTTCCTGTCTTCCCTTCCCTATGACTTCCTCGAGTCGAGTCTCCCTTCTCCCTGAACTGTCCATCTTTCCGTCTATCTCCGATGCTTTCATCTCGTTCGCTCAGGTAGCAGAGTTTCCCTCCCGGCATGGATCAGGAGGCGGGTTCACTTCCTCTCTCCTTCGAAAAGAATGATATTCCGTCAAACTTCTCGAGGAGAGCGACGTGAGTCGCGCTCGAGGTTCCTGCAGGGGAGGGACGCTCTTCTACCTGCTCCACTCAGCTGACAGTAGACGAGGGAAGTCGGCAAGCAGGAGAGCTGTCGGAGGAGGGACCTCATCGCTGTGTTCTTTTTCTCCCATTTCGACCCTCGACCCTCTTCCCTTCCCTCTTCTACCTTTCGAGCAGTACAGAGGGGAATGGAAGGATGCTACTAGTTGGGAGAACAAACTCGCATTTCTCAGGGATGAGGCTGCACAATTTACTCTCTTTTCGAAAGCCATCGTTTTTCGAGGAGAACGAAAATTGGGAAGCTTTATCCCGCAAGAAGTGCGAGTTCGTTCTCTCACCTTTAGAAGTTTCCGTCCTCGCCTCCGTCTGCTCGCAGAGGTGGAGGAGCGGTGGGAAGAGGCTCTACCCTTCACAATTTTCGAAACTTCTGTTCGAGCTTGGAACTGACATCGAGCTCGTTTCTTCCTCTCGTTGATTCTCCTCTAGATATATCATCTCGTCGCAAACTATCTTCCAACTCTTCTTCTTTACTTGTGAGTTTCTTCGCAGGTCTTTTCCTCGCCTCTCTTCCTCCTTGTCGTTATTCGGATTCGGTTCGACTCTCCCTCTTCCGTGAACTCTCCAACTTTCCGTGTACTCCCAGGGGCAGTATCTCGGCAGCTCAGATAGAGGATGGCTCTTGCAGTGCAGGATGTCGAATGCTGGTCGATCTTCCCTTCTTTCCGAAAGATTGACGATCACTTGAATCTTTCGAAGGAGAGCAAGATGATCCAACCTTCGCTTCCTGCACGAGAAGAATCCCACTCTTATCTGAGAGATCGAGGGCTGATCCTTGGCATTCAGACGGAGAACAGGACAGCTCTCGGAGGAGGGAAACCTCGAGATTAAATTTTCTCTCCCGACTTTTCGACTCTCCTCCCTTCGCTCTCCGACTCTTCCAGTCCCCTCAATAACTCTCGCCGGCGATCTGAGGTGAAGGAAGTCGCTCCATTGCTCAGGCGGTATGATCGGCTGCATCTACTCTCTCGTCGAAAGAAACTGTTTTTTCGACGCGACAGAAGATGCCATCAATCCTTCCGGCTGAACTCGGGGTTGACTCGTTCACCTGACTTGTCGGAGAGAGTCTGTTAAGGCATACTTGATGTGTCCGAGAGCGATGGGAGGTAGAGCTGTAGTCAAGCAAGTCGAAAAGCTGTGAACGAGTCGAAACTGACTCCCAAGCTTGTTCTCTCCTCTCTTTCTAGGTGGAATGTCGACCATTCGAATTCTTTTGTAGATTCGAGACGGTCGAGGGAGGGATTGTCAACATCGAATCGAGGAACTCTTCTCCGACATTTTCTCCGCGTCAACGCTCAAACGGAACTCTCTTCCCTCCTCTCTCTACATTCCAGTGACCAAGGTGAGAGGTGTGGATCGCCTCTCGGGTGTCGTAACCTGTCTCTCGAGCAGTAAATCGAAGGCGTTTCATTTCTGCTTCCCTTGAGCAATTCGACACATTGTCGAGTGGCTCGAGGAAATCGAAAATGAGACGAATCTTTGCATCCTGCAATCGAGGGAGGTTATCACGCCTGGAAGGCTCAGTCCAAATCTCCCGCTATGGACACTGAGACCTAGAAAGCTGAGGAAAGAGAAAGGAAATCCTCGTCTCCGTCGTTTCAACTTTCGACTTCGTTTTCAAATTCCATTTTCTTCTCCTCATCCAGCTCTCAGGCGATCCCGAGTGACGACAAACGCTTGATCGTAGGTGATCGGATGTCCTCCTTCTCGCGTAGGAAGACACAAGATTCATTTACACTGCGTTCGAACCTCGCTCGAGTTCCAAACGAAGTGCTAATTGAGTGTTGGGTTTTTTTTGGCGCGATTGGAACGATTCCGGAAGCACCTAGATCCACTTTGTACGTCATTCGGGCTCTTCTGAAGCTACGAGATTCTAGGCGGAATTGGAAATCGCTTGTTCACGAAGAGAAACTTCGTTTCGACGGTTTCGAAGCAGGCAGATTATCGAGGACTTCGAGCTGTGAGTGTCGTCTCTACTTCACGTCAGAGTCCTTTCTCGATCCTTCTTACTGACTTCTTACCTTTGACAGTGTTTCCGGCAGGCCAAAGATGTTCTCGCGAGTTTTGACCTTTTTCGATTTTTTTCAATCTTTTCAAGGAAGTCATGTCTCTCTTCCCTTCCGTGCTGCTGTGTCCGATCATGTCCCTTTGTAGCTCTTGGCCCAATCATGTCGTGAAAGAATGCAGCTTGATCTCTCTCTGTGAGCGACGACTTTCGATCTTTTTTGCGTCCGCTCTTAATCTCCTGCAACCACGCTTTGCTTTCCTCGACGACTTGAGCATAGAGATAAGAAGAAATCCGAGAGAAGCCTTGTGGAAGCCTCGGATGACGAGATACGCTCGAGCCCTCGCTTCGAGGCAAAAGCCTCTGAGGAAAACTCGCGTCTCTTTTCTCTCCTCTCACTCTTCCCTTCTTCTCACTCATCTCACAGCAACAACTCCTATACCTCGTACAGCCTGCCCCTCACTACCTGTGTTCACCCTGCAGCTCAGAGACTGACCTCAATCTCTCATCTCTGATCTCTCTCTAGTCACTCGGAACTCTCAAAGTCTCAATCTCGAAACAATGGCTCACCAACTACGCGTAGAAGGAGATAAAGTAATCGAAGCAGATGAACAAGGTCACGTACTAGCTAAGAAAGTAAGTATCTCTCTCTAGTCTCGGTCGCACAGTTCTCCCCTCTCTCTTCCCCATCTGTGTCTCCCCCCGATCCAAAGCTGACTCCCTGTAAAATGCGAACAGGATTACAGTCATGTACACGCTGGATATGTCGCTACTCTTCACAACCCTCGAGTCTCTCAAGAAGCTAAAGAAGTTAGTTCCCCCCCCTCCTTTCCCTCCATTTCCGCTCGATTCGCTGATCCTGAGACTCACTCGTGTTGTAGAACGCTGAGAAACTCCTTCACGATCTCGAAGTAGCTCACGGAGATACTCCTTCTAAAATCTCTTACGAGAAAGGTCACGGACCTGGAGAACATGTCGAAACTCATCAAGAAGAAGTTCATCGTCACAGGTATGTTTGTCTACTACACTTCACTTCCTCTCTAGCACCACACCACCTTCGATCGATTACAGATAGCTGATTAGAGAAAGAGGGGGGAGTTTGAATAGGCAAATTGGAACTTACAAAGGAATCCTACACAAACAAGGAGTTTCAGAAGAAGCTAAAGAACACGCTAGGCAAATGTTGAAAGAGTTTGGAGTCGATCCTGCTGAATTCGAAACTGGTGGAAAACATGAGGGAGGAGAGAAGAAACATTAAATTGAATTAGGTGTTTCGTTTTTCAAGCTTGTTTCGTTTGGAGAGAGAAAAGAAAGGTTGTAGTTTCGTTTGTTTCGTTTGTTTCTCGATTGGTTTTCCCTGATAAAAACGATGGAGTTCGTTCCTTCGTAAGCTGTATCCGAGTAACGAAGCAGTTGGGAGAAAACGAGAGAGACAAGGTTGAAGTTCCGCAATCGAGTGCGACGTTCAACGACATCGCACGAGAGACTGGGCTCGCTGATGGATCTCTCGCAAGATTGATTCGGATCCTGATAGAACGAACGACCTGATTGTTTCACACGAGAGTTGAGGGTGAATTAATGAGGAGGTTGAGGACCGAACCTTTGAGCTGCCAAAGCTCTGAACTGTGCCATCGTAGCGTCTTCCTTCTGTTTGTATGCCGAGAATTTGTCCGACCTATCACATCGAGATCGAGTAAGTCTCGTCGTACATATCTATCGAGAAAGCGAAAAAAATACCTTACATAGCAGCTTTCTTCTCTTCGACGAACCCTTGTTTCCTCCCCTCTCTCCTCTCCCTCGCTCTTTCCCTCTCTCTCAAAGCATCTTGAAAACTTCCTCCACCTCCCGCACCTCCTCCTCCCATCAGAACCTCATCCGGTACTTCCATTATTCCTCCCGATTCTCTACTCGCCTCGAACTCTTTCCTACTAGAATTGTATTCCCTCCTCTTCTCTACCAGCCTGTCTTTCCCGGTAGCTCTAGAATCCCTCTCTTCTTCCCTAGATTCTCGATTAGACTTCTTCCTCTGAGAAATTCGATGAGATTTCTCTTCTTGTTTGATTCGATCCAAGTTTTCTCTCTCTAATTGTAATGCTTCTACTGCTGAACTTGGTGGTAAAGTAGGTCCTACTACTACTCCGTTACTACCTCCCCCTCCTGTTCGATTAATTGATGAGGTTGATCGTTGTTGGTAAGAACGTTCTTTCGTACCGGTATCGATAGATTTCCTCACTGATGCAGCGGCGTCTAGGTCTCGTTGGTTCGAAGCTTTAGAAGAGAATGACCAGGAGTGTGAAGTCGAGATGGAAGAAGGGAGGGAGGCGGGAGAGATTCCGGAATAGAAATTATCTTTTTCAAACGAGTTCGAAAAGAATCTTTGCGTTAGTTCTCCCGCGCTCGACTGCTACTCGACTTATGCGAGTGCGACGAAGAACAAGGGTCCTTACCTGATAGACGACCGCGATTCCAAGCTCGACAGAACTTCTTGAAGTATCTATCATTGAAAAGATACAAAAGTAGGAAATCATCAGATTTCGAGGACAGAAACGAAGCTCAAGGGTAAGTAGCGCTCTCACCTTCTAGCATCCTCATTCTTCAGAGAGTCTAATCTCTGTTACGAGGGGAATAGGAGGGAATCAGCTTCAGGAGCAAAAGGAATGAAAAACCTTTGAAACCGATCTCGACTCACTTTCCCTTTCTCTTCCCACAACCACAGTTTCAATTCTGTAGCTTTGATAAAGAAATCTTCTACTCCGATCTCGTCTACCCCTTGAGGTGGACCACTCTCTTCCTCTTCACTCTCGCTGCCGTTGTCTCTTTCCCTCCTCGAACGTTTCGAATCTCGATGATGATCTCTCCTAGGTGACCTACTCCTGCTTCTATCTCCTTCCTTCCTACTACTAGTACTGTCTCTTTCTCTGTCCTTGTCTGAACGACGGTGAGAACGATGACGTTCTTCCCCTCCTTCTCTCCTCCCTGGTGAGCGAGAGCGTTCCCTGTCGCTTTTCGAAGACTTGTGACGGTGTGAATATGTAGATGCATCTTGAGGCATTGTAACTCTTGGAGTTTGTGAAGAGTTCAAGATGAAAAGAGATGAACGGCAAACTCTTCCTTTCATTCTTGCTTGTTCACTTGAGCGTGTATGCTCCTACGTTCTACCTTTGGAACTCTATCCTCCTTAGCTAGAACTTCAACCCCTCACGCAGAATCGATTCGCAGAATGACAACTTCAACGATCTCTCATCTCTCAACAGCGATTCAACGTCTTACTCCCCTCTCACTCGCCGAAACTTCTTGGGACAATGTAGGACTGATGGTAGAACCTCCAAAACCTCGCTCTCTTTCAAAACGTTCAATCTACCTGTGTATAGATCGTGAGTTCGCTATCTCTCTTTTCTATCTCTCCTCTCTCTCTACCCTTTTACCTGACTTCATTTTTGATTCTGATCCGAGTAGTAACTAGACCAGTACTAGAAGAAGCACTCTCGAACCCTGAAACCGTTTCAATCTTGACTTACCACCCACCAATTTTCTCTGGATTGAAATCCCTCACCCTCTCAAACTCTCTCTCTAAATCTTTACTAGAATGCGTCAGTCAAGGTGTGAGTGTTTACACGATTCATACAGCTGCAGATGTTGCTGTCAATGGTACGAACGATTGGATGGCTAGTGGTTTATTAAATTTCGCGAAAAATCAAAATCAATCTCAATCTCAATCTGAATTAGTTAGACCTGGGAAAGGACAGGGAGTGAGAGCTTTGAAGGAGAATGGGAATCCACCTGAAGGTCAAGAAGGTTGTGGAATGGGTAGAATCGTAGATTTCAAGGAAATATTGGAAGAAGGGAAAGAAGGTTTGGAAAGAGAGGAGATTGTCAAAGCTGTCAAAGAGACTTTGGGTTTGAAGAATTGTGAGTCTTTCCCGACCGATCGGTTTCAACTCGTTCTAGGTTGAGATTCGTATGCTCGTTGCGTGAGGTCCAGAGACTAACTCTCCGATTCTCTTCTCTCGAATCCTCTATTTTCCCGCTTTTTCTCTCCCTCTCTCTTTACTCGCTTCTCACCTCTCACCTCTCCTCACACTTCACGATCGGTGCTACAACAGTCCAAGCAGCCTGGTCCCCTATAGGTCCCTCAACCATTCGAACCGTCGCAATCTGTGCCGGATCAGGATCTTCAGTTTTGAAAGGAATCGAGGCAGATCTTTACCTCACTGGAGAAATGGGTCACGTAAATTTTCCCCTTTCCTTTTCTTCTCTCATGTATCGGTTACACGATACTGATGATTTTTGGGAATGGATGTTTTGTTAAATAGCACGATATCTTGGCAGCTAATGCAAAAGGAATTCATGTTTTCTGTTGTAAGTTTCCTTACCGTCTCTCTCTCTCTCTCCAGAACCCCTCTCTTTCGACGAACCATCATTGATGTCGTAATTTGATCTTGGATCTTGATTTTGAGAGTAGGTAATCACACGGCAACTGAAAGACCTTGGTTAAAATATTTCGCACCTAAATTACAAGCACAACTGAACCAATTAGCTCACTCGGAGGAGGAAGGGGAGGAGAAAGTAGAGTACAGAGTGATTGTTAGTGAGAAAGATAGGGAACCTCTAGAAGTAGTTTGAGGGATTTCGA
Source organism: Sporobolomyces pararoseus (assembly GCA_010758995.1). Lineage (NCBI taxonomy): Eukaryota > Fungi > Basidiomycota > Microbotryomycetes > Sporidiobolales > Sporidiobolaceae > Sporobolomyces > Sporobolomyces pararoseus. Next base: position 317,638 of record RSDY01000011.1, read on the forward strand.
AACAAGCGAAGACTTTTGAAAGAATAGTAAATTATTACAAGTCGTTTTCGTGGCTATCGAGTGAGATGAACTTCTCCTGCATTTGCTAATCATGAGAGTTCAGCATACTGTCGATCGATAATCTCTCGACTCTCAAGGAGCGTGACAGTAGAATGGAAAACGGCGGGATTGCACGAAAAACAGAAAACGAGATCCAAAAACGAAACCGGGAACAAACTGCAAACGAGGACCATCGAGATAGAGAATTCACACTACGAGAAAGATCACCTTCACTCCACGAGAGCTCAACCAACTAGAAGTAGAGATCCTCAGAAGGCGAACAAACTTTCACGAAGTTTTTAGAAATCTTTAGGATCGACTCCCAATTCTTTTAGGGCCTCACGGGCGTGAGCCTTGGCTTCTTCAGAAGTATCGTCACGATGAAGGGTCGACTTGTATCCACCGATTTGCCTAGAGTCAAAGAGAGAGAAAGGGAGAGGAAAGAAACGAAGTTTAGAGTCAGTTTCGAAAGTTTACAATTCGGAAGAGTTGAAGAGTGAACGCTCCTCCCCACCCTCTCTGCTCGTTCGAAATACATTCAGAGAGATATCGCCGATGCTGCAGATGAGAGAGCCGAAGAGCAGTCTAGTTGAAATCGAAAGGTTTTCCTGAGACCAGAGAGGTCGAATCTCTTCCCGTCTCCTAGATGGCTTTCGACCCGCGCAACTGCGGTCACCGCGATCCCTGTCTGAAAGTTCTTGAAAGAGCAGAGAGAGTAGGGAGGAGAGGTCAAGTGAAGAAAAAAGGAAAACCCCGAAACGGGCGAAGAAGCGATGGTCTCCTCCTCAAGCTATCCTACTGGCTGTCCACCTACACGGGAATCAGACGCTATCGACCTAAGTGGAGAGCTCATGCTCAACTGCATCTTCACAACAATAGACCAGAGATTCTCACCTCCTTCAGCAGTGATTAAACTCTGGAGGGGGAGAAAATTTCTGATCGTGGACGTCGTGAGGCTGCAGGACGAGCAAGAAGGTTCTACCTAGCTTGAGAGGTCCACCCTATGCTGGTACGCATCAAGTTGGAGAGTGCGAGGAGGAGACCGAAGGAGAAGTTTCGGGAAGAAAGAATGAAAAACGAAGAGAATCGATATCGAAGCTTACCTGTGACGATGTACCTCCTCGCTGTGATCGACCTTCGTACCAGTCTCGGTAGTAGAAGTGTGAGATTCAGCAGTGGGATGATCGTGAGAACGAGTGTTGTGACCAGAATCTTGAGCGTCGTGAGCTTGTTTCGAACGAGTATCTCCATGAGCTGCTTCGAGATCGTGAAGAATCGTTTCGGCGTTCTATCGAGAGTATGCATCGATGTGTCAGCTATCGGGAATTCTCAAGAGGTAGGAGATAAGAGGGGACGACACGAGAGGTTCGAGCGATATCAGGAGAAGAAACAAAACTCACGTGTTTAGCCTCATCGGAGACTCGAGGATTGTGAGTAGCAGCTACGTATCCAGCGTGTACATGACTGTAGTTCTGATTGACAAAAGGACGCGGAAGTCAGCGACTGTGGAACGGTGACGAGTTTCAAACCGAGAAGAAAGAAAGAAAACGAGGGGAGAAAGGACTCACCTTTTGCGCTACTACGTGACCTTGTGCATCAGATTCGATAACTTTATCACCTTCGACACGGAGCTCGTGAGCCATTCTTGAAAGAGTTTCTTGAGTGAGGAGGGGGAGTTTGCTGTTGAATTGTGAATGTCAAAGGTCGAGGGAGAGCAGAGTTAGCTCTTCTACAGTGTGACCCTTGTAAAGAAGTTCGTCTGAGAGCTCACTGAGTGTAGATTGAAGCGATTGAGAGAAGCGGGAGAAAGGGAGAGGAAAGAAGAAGAGAGAACAAAGTCATTGAAAGAAGGAGCAAATTCTGACTGACGCAAGAATGAAGGCTCGAGCTTGCCCGCAGCTTCTCGACTTGACTCTCTCCTGTCTCTATTTTCTCTCTTCATGTCTCTCGCGAACAGTGAGCCACGAAAGAAAGCAAAGTTTGAAACACACGATCTCTCTAAAAGAACTCTCGAGCTCGAAGATTCGATGTAGTTCTACTCGAACCTTACTCGATTACACTGAGGCTCACGTACAGTCTAACGTACAAAAGAGCTCATCTCCTAGATAAGATTATCCTTGTACCGTCGCTCGTCAAGAAAACCAGTCATTTGGAACATCCTTCGAAATTCGATTGACGTTCGAAGGGAGGACAAATGATCGACTACCTTGTCTGAGCGACGAAAGAAGGGATTGTGTTATCTTGAGGATGCGATCTGCCGACTTCGGTAGCTCAAACACTGAAATCAGAAGGTACCTGACAAAAAGGAAATCCGAGTCGAGTCCTGAAACGACGAAGACGAGGGTTCCTTCCCTCCTTCCTCAGCTTCCTAGATTCCAGTGACCACAGTGAGCGATCAGAATCGATGCTCTAGGTGTGGTAACCTCCCTCGAGTGTAGATTACCGGAGATTCGTCTCATTTTCGATTTCCTCGAGCCACTCGACAATTCGTCAAGTCGCCCAGAGATACCAGAAATGAAACGCCTTCGCTTTCCTGGTCGAGAGACAGGTTACAACACCTGAGAGACGATCTGGACCTCCCACTTCGGTCACCGGAGTGTAGAGAGAGGAGGGAAGAGAGTTCAGATTGAGCGTCAACGGCGAGAAGATGTCGGAGAAGAGTTCCTCGATTCGATCTTGACGATCCCTCCCTCGAATGTCTTGTACTTAATGCAAGATAACGCTCTCTTGAGATGACACCTAGAACGAAAGGAGAGAATAAGGTTAGAGTCAGTTTTCGATTCGTTCTCAATTTTCCAAGTTGCTCGAACAGTGCACTGCCGCCCATCGCTCTCAAGCTCTTTCTAATCTCCTCATAGACTCTCCTCGATGAGTGTAGGAGAAGAACCTGACCCTGGGTCCAGACGAGACGACGAGCGAGACCTTCTGTCTCCTCGAAAAAAATTGGGTTCTTCCGACGAGAGAGTAGATGCAGCCGGTCATACAGCCTGAACCGGAGGAACGGTTCTTTGTCCTCTGATAATTGGTTAGAGTCATTGAGGACACTGGAAAGGTCGGAGAGAGAAGGGAGGAGAGTCGAAAAGTCGGGAGAGTAAATCGTACACTCGAGGTTTCCCTCCTCCGAGAGCTGTCCTGTTCTCCGTCTGAATGCCAAGGATCAGCCCTCGATCTCTCAGATAAGAGTAGGGTTCTTCTCGTGCAGGAAGCGAAGGTTGGATCATCTTGCTCTCCTTCGAAAGATTCAAGTGATCGTCAATCTTTCGGAAAGAAGGGAAGATCGACCAGCATTCGACATCCTGCACTGCAAGAGCCATCCTCTATCTGAGATACCGAGATACTGCCCCTGGGAGTACACGGAGAATTGGATAGTTCACGGAAGAGGGAGAGTTGAACCGGATCCGAATGACGACGAGAAGGAGGCGAGAGAGGAGAGGAAGAGACTCGTGAAAAAGCTCACGACTGACGATGAAGAGTTGAAAGATAGTTCATGTCGAGAAGATTGATCTGGGAGAGAACTAGCGAGAGGCAGAAACGAGCTCAATGTCAGTTTCGAGCTCGAAAAGAAGTTAGGGAGATTGAGACGGGTAGAGCCTCTTTCCATCGCTCCTCCACCTTTTGGAGTAGATAGAGGCGAAAACGGAGAATACTCCAGGTGGCAGAACGAACTCGCACTTCTTGGTGGATCAGGCAGTTCAATTTTCGTTCTCTTCGAAAAACGATGCCTTTCGAAAAGAGAGTAAATTGAGCAGCCTCATCCCTCAGAAGCCGTAGCTCGATCCTCCAACTAGTAGCATCCTCCCATTTCCCTCTGTACTGCTCGAAAGGTAGAAGAGGGAAGGAACGAGGGTCGAGAGTCGAATCGGGAGAAAAAGAATAAGACGACGAGACCCCTTCTCCGAAAGCTCTCCTGCTTGCCGACTTCCCTCGTCTGCTGTCAACTGAGTGGAGCAGGTGGAAGAGTGTCCCTCCTCGCAGGAAGAGGGAGATTACGAGTCTACTTCGCCTCTCCTCGAGAGGTTTGACGGAATGTCAATCTTTCAGAAGGAGAGAGGAAGTGAACCCGCCTCCCGATCCCTGGGCGGAGAGTGACTACCCTACCTGAGCCAACGAGATGAAAGTTACAAGGGTAGACGGAAAGATGGAGAGTTCAGGGAGAAGGGAGAGTCGACTCGACGAATTCGACGAGAGGGGGGAAAGAGAGGAACGCAGAAGAAAAGTGGAGCTTACCGGTGACGGCATGATCAAATTCACGATCGAAAGGAGTAGAATGTTAGATCGTAGTAGACTAGATAGAGGTGACAGAAAGAGAACGAGCTGAGAGTCAGTTCTGAGTTCGAGAAGAGCTGCTGGAAATTGTTACCGCACAACAGACCCTCCTCCCAATGCTCTCCTATCATTCGAAGTGTGACAAACGAGGAAGACGTACAAAACAGATAGTCAAACTAATGTCGAGTCTCGAGACAGGGAAGTTGATTTACTTTCTCTTTCGAAAAAAAATCCAAATCCTCGCTCGAGGCTGCGACTTAGTTCGACTACCAAGTTTGGCTGACTCCCCTGTTTATCTAAACTCGAAAGGCTGGAGAGAGAAGGGAGAAGAGTCGGAAGTCGAATGGGAGAAAACGACGGCGAAGCAAAGATGAAATTCTCCTCCTACGGGAGCTCTGCTACTGTTCAAGTCCACACGGGTCGCCCGAAGCTCGAGTCTAGGTGGAACATCTGGCTGAAGTCCAGGGAAGGATGACGGTAGGACACTTTCGGAAGCTTCGAACCATCGAGCGAAAGATCGTCGTTGGAACGCAGTTAGCACAAGTGATCAATCACCATCTCCCTGGACTCCAAACCCAGAAATGCTACACCTTGGCCAGAGGATCGACTGACATGATGGCGTTGAACAGAGTTGGAGAGTTCGAGAAGGATGAGAGGGAGGTCCCGGCTGAATGGAGAAAAGGAAAAGGCTAACGAGAGGAGACGGGGTAGTACTCACCTGTGACAGAGCGTGTCATCGGTATCGACACTACTTGAGGCCGGAAAGGAGGAGAATCGAAGAGTTTGAAAGATGAAGGGGACCGTGAGCACGAGAGAGAAGAGAGCTAGAGAGGGTGATAGTTTGACTGTGAACGAAGATCAAAGAGAAGTCAGTTCACTCCACAACGCTACAAGTGGAAAACTCACAGGTTTTTGGAGAGATGAAGCGAAAGTGAGAGGAAGGAGGAAGAGAAGAGAATGGAACAAGAGAGAACGAAAAAACTCAAAGGAAATTCGATTGACGCAGGGCGAGAAAAGGAGAGGAGGTTCGAGCACCCGCACTTTGCCTTCATCAAGTGGGTAGTGGGCATCTTCAAGTAGAAGTTATGAGTTGATAAACGGTGGATGAGAGTCTAGCAAGCTCAATTTGAGCGAATTCAAGGCGAGAGAAAAAAAGTTGAGCTCGTTCGTAAAAAGCGTGAGACGCACCTCTCTCGCTCGTTCGTCTTCACATCTTCCGCTACAGTTGTTGAGATAAGTAGAATGCGTGTATGACATACTAAACGTGAGAGACCTTTTTACATCCTGATGAGTTAGAAATACTTCCGAGAAATCCAAATTTAACTGAAAGAGCCGAGTAAGAGCGTAAGAGGCGCATCAAGCGCGAGAATAAAGAGCGGATGAGGAGTTTCGAGACGAGTAGACTAAGCTACGAAAGGATTTAGGGTTGAACGTTGGCTCCTACAGAATTGAAAAGGTTTCGAAATAAAGATTAGTTTGAGCTCGGCCACACACAGCTCAAGAGGAGAGACTTGTGAAGGGGGATAGTAGAGAGGAAGTGAACTAACGGAAGTTGTCAGCGGGATAGACGTTTCCAGGAGGGTTGTATTCGCAAACGTAGAAAGTCGAGGGTCCGTATTTGGCATCAAAGATACTTCCGGCAGGGCAAGTGACTTGAGCACATCCTAATTGAGTGGTAGACTGTTGTCAGGCGGAGAAAAGGAGAAGTGTCAGCTCAAAATCGACGAAACCGGATTCTTTCGAATTCTTTTCTCGAGTTTCATCTACTCCTGCGATTCATCAAAGACTGTATAACGTACTTTCCACACAACTTGCGTCCAGTGACTGTAGACAGGGTTTGCAGGGTCGTATTGAGGTGCTTCAGCTTCCCAAGGTTGAAGAGCTCCGGTGACGATATCGGTTTTGTATCCAGCGGTGGCGGCCAAGTTTTCTCCGTAGGGTCCAACGGCACCTTGTGAGTGTTGGAAGACGCAGCGCGATCCCCACTTGTAAGCAGCACTGTGAGGGAGAGGAAAGAGTAGAAATATGAAATGTCAGTTTTCGATTTTCTGATTTTGTTCGCCGCCCAAGACAATGGGAGATAGGGAACAGGATGAAGGACTAACTCAGCGAGAGGTTGAGACCAAGTGAGAGGGTTTGCGCCGTGTAGGGCTCTGTAACGGTTGTGTTCGTTGAGAGCTAAATCTCGAACGTCTGCTCCGGCGACGAAAGTTGGAGTAGAAGTTGCAGCTGGAGTGGTCGTAGTAGAAGTAGTAGTCGAAGAAGCTGGACGTGAAGAACGAATGACTCGAGTCCATGCACTGTTTACGAAAGACGAGAGTGAGAAAAAAGTTAGCTCTAGTTTCGCAAGAAACTGAAAATCGAGAGAATTTGACGAGACGTTGCACTCACGGTGAACGTTTCTCGATAGCTTCAGTCGATTCGACGAATTGACCAGGTCCGACGAGGGAGATGCCTTGTTGAGAGGGAAGAGCGGTTGCGGGAGTCGAAAGGAAAGTGGCGACGGCGGCAACGAAGGGAAGTGCGAAAGTCTTCATTCTGTGTGGTGAGTGTCTTCAAAGTAGCTGAAAAAGTGAGAAAAGAAGGGAGAGTGTAGTGTTTAGAAGAAGAAGAGAAAGAAAGAGTCGAAAAGTGTTGTTCAAACGGTGGCGAAAAAGGTTAGAGAGAGTGAGCGGGTGATGCGAGGGTTTCAGTACCTATTCGTAATTGACGAGAGTAGAACGATGTGAGAAAGGCCAAGGTCAGCTCTAGTCGAATGAAAGTGCATAAGGCTCAAAGAGCTTTCAGATTTTTGATTGCGAAGGTTGGAATTTTGGAACGATTTTAGCCGTTAAGAAAGTTCCATGTTGACTGAACGCGCTTCTCGACGACGAGGAGAAGGAGGGCATAGACTGTGATTGTGAAGGAGAGAAGAGAAAGGAGGTGGTACTTACGATCAACGGACTGTCGAGGAAGGAAGGGTGAAGAAAAGAGGAGAGAGAAGAGAGGAAGAGAAGAGAAGTTGCTTCCATCGACTTTTGACTTGTGAGCTGATCGACAAGGACTCGCGGAAAACGTTTCAACACGCGAGCTTGAAGTAGTCTTCTTTGACGAAACGGGTTTAGTTTTTTCGAGAGAATTGGCTTGACAAAGTTGAGCCTGCCTAATTCGTTCAATTTCCTCGACAGCCTTTACCTCCTCCGTCGTAAAGATCTCTTGTAACTTTCTCAGCGCTTAATGCTGCTGTCGACTATTTGTAAAAGCTTGATTAGTTCTGCATCACGAGACGGGTCCAAGCCGAAAGAAGCGGGTTTTCTGCAAAGGAGAAACCGCCACTTCTCAACGAAAGCAGAGACCGAGGTGAAGATGCTCTGCGTGGAACGATGTTGGTTACAACAGACAGTGAGAGGAACGACGAGAGTACTGAGGAGAAGTGAGGGAAACGAGTGAAAGCTAGAGATCTTCGACCATTTTTGCCAATTGTCTTCGTATTGACTCTGAATCGTCAGACTGTGATGATAAAGGATCATTCGAGGAGGAAGTTTGGTTCTGTTTGTCGGTAGACGAGGGAGTTGCGACTGAATCCGAGGTAGTTTGAACTTTTTCTTGCAATTCTGCAAGAGTCGATCGGATCTCTTGACAGCGCCTGAATAACACGGTACTACAGGTCAGCAAGAGTAGACGAAAGTGGACTCGCGGGATCCCTCTTATGAACCAACAAGCGCGGATCTTGACGTGAATGAAGCAGGAACGAGGGAAAAGTTGGCGAGAGGAACAGAGAACCCACTCTTTGATAGCAAGAGTCTTCTCCTTCCTTCTATCAATCTGATATCTCATCATTAGTTTGAGGGTCTCGCGAGCCTGTAGGGAGGAAGAGAGGAGGGTATAGGACGAAGTTTGTCAGCAAAATGAGATATTTAGGTGAACCGCACCTCCAGGTTTCGACGATGTAGACTCACCTGTACAGGTCTCAGCTCGTTCACAAGATGATGCATGTTGATTGTGATCAGTCGAATATGTTCAGTCATTCGTTCGGGATCTGATTGAGCTTGCTGGGAACCGTTCTCTTGATTCGGTGCTTGCGGCGGAGGATGTAGTTTCGAGGGTGGAGGAGTCAACAGCGAGTTCAGTAGCTGGGTGTAGGTGAGGAGTAGAGCGCGAAGGAGAGTTTGTAGAGATTCTTTGCGATCTGTCGAAGAAGTAGCAAAAGTCAGTCTCCCAACGACAATACAGAGTACAATATGTTCTCAGCTCACCTTTACTCTTTTCAAACATCTCGGTCAATCCCATCTCCTGTAGAGTCGGTAGATGTTCCTCAATCGGCCAAGTTTCACCAAACACTGAATAACTACCTTCTTCTACTATCCAATCGACGTTCGGAGGTTCCAGATCCTTCGCCAAGAATGGTCTCGGTTCTCCTGGAACATCGGAGATGACTGCGTCGGGAGGTAGGGAGAGGTTGATTGAAGTGTATCTTTGAAAGTAGGGAGAAGGAGCTGGGAAGAAGGACGTGTCAAATTCAGGTGCTGCTAGATCTTCTTGATTCGCTTGTTGCTCTTGAGCATATTCTGCCTCCATTTGTAGAGTTCGAGCGAGATGAAAAGAGAGAGAAAGTTACTCGAGCGATGACTTGGCTTTCTTTTGCACCTACTCCTCGCCTCGAATACGCTCAGAGTAAGCAGTGATAGCTGCTCGCTACCTCTTCTATCGCTCACTGACTCCCTCCGCTCTCCCTTTCGATTCAACAGCCGGATTTCTCCCCACATCTCACTTTCCTCTCCTCCTCTTTCTCTCTCTCCAATCTGTCGAGAATGCTCGCACTTAGCTCTCGACTTAATCAAGAGGTCTATCTTGAAGGGTCAGATGGGAGTATGCGGCGCCCTCGGAACTCGGGTCCGCCCGCTTGCACCCGTTCAAAACGAAGGTCTGTTCTCCTCGACGGACCTTGGCTATGGAGAAGCGAATGCCCGACAGGCTCTGAGGCAGTGCTATCAGTAACGGGAATTGTAGAACACCCGACTCTGAGTAAAGAGTCGAAAAAGATCATCTCTTTCTCCTCCTGTCTCTCGCAGGCACTTCCGAGCTAGAAGAACTCTCGGTTCTCTTCCTCTCCTGTCCTCAAAGGCGTCGATCTCGAACTGTCGATCAGGTGGTCAAGAACGACAATGGAACCTTCGGCTCCTCCCCATCCAGCACTCCGAACTTCAATCTCTTTCGACTTTCAGCACCACGCCGCTTCCGTCTACTCAAAGAACGACTATTCGACCTCGAGTAGATCAGTCAGTGATCGATTCAGCAGGATCCCATTCACTTCGATACCAAGCTCCTCTCCTCTCAGTGATAGGGACCTCTTTCAACCTCCTTCCTCTTCTTTTCGATTCCCTTCGACACCGACCAACTCGCTTCAACAGTGCTCGAGAGAGTCTCCTTCTCCGACAGATACGATCAGACCTACAGCGCTCAGGGCACCAAGTCCACCGCCTACTCGTTCGCACTCGTCACTGTCCGTCTCTTCAAGGAGAGGACCTCTCCCTCCACCTCCACCTCTTTCAACTCTCGCTCCTCCAGAAACGTCACTCTCACCTTCAATCCACGCTCGATCTAGCACATTTCAACTCCGACCAACTTATATGAATCCGTCTTTGGAGGATTGGAGAGAGAGGGGTCTCAGCGGCGAGTCGAGGGAACGCGAAGACTTGCTGTTTCAGGACGACACTGAACAACAGCGGACAAGACTAGTGGCAACGGAGGGCGAGAGTATACCTGGGTACGATACGAATGAGGATCCTTTCTCGGACGAACGAGCTGCAGAAGGAGGAGGTGGTGATGGAGGAGAAAAGAATCGATTAATGGAAGCGCTGAGAGCGAGAAGAGGGGAGGATGTTGAATCGTCGAGATCAGCAGAGCTCGGAAGCAGGGATCACTTAGAGAGATGGAGAAACGAACAGACGAATTTGGAGGCAGAATCGAATGGAAACGGTAGAGAGGTAGGCGGAAACAGCTCAGGCCGTACCTTTGAGGGACAGCGAGACACGAGTAAGGAGAATCTGAGCTCCGGCATGAAGGGGTCGGCGTCGAGAGAAGGACGAGGGAGTCAACTCGTAGGAAATTCTCTGGCTGGAATGAGCGATGCTGAAATAGGTCAGTCGTATCTCTCGGCTCGATCGTTCTATTGAGAATTAACATCTTCGAGACCTCGTCATACAGCTCAACATCATTTTCGGTTGGCTCAACAGCATCTCGAGGCGGCCCAGAGACTTGCGATGGCGGCTTCTCAAAATCCTGCTCCTTCTGCACCTCCTTCCTCTTCTCACGACCATTCACACGCGACCACGCACTACTCAAGCACTGAGGAAGATGTCTTCCCTCCTTCGTCGTCGTCTTCCCATACCGAATATCCTGAATCTACGTTTGGCGACTCGGTTGAATCCCACATCTCTTCTCGCATTCAACCTCAGTATCCTTCGACCTACTCTCAAGTCGAACCACATCCCCTGAGGCACGAGTCGTCACGAGAAGGTCTATACTCAGAGTTCGGGAGACTCAACCTCGAAGGGACGAAACCACTATTCGACGGCAAACGTAGTCGATCCCTCTCGAACTCGAATCCACCACTCTCTTCAGTCTCTGAGAAAGCGCCTCCGCTTCCAATCGCCTCAATCTCTCTCACTGATTCAAAGACGGCACCGAATCATTCCAAATTCTCCTCTCTCCCCTCCTCGAAATCACCAGCTCAACAATACCCAGCTCGGATGACCTCGAACAGTAGTCTGCGATCTCCGGTAAGACGTCGGCCGAGTACAGCAGATCAATTGACACCTCGAGCAGCGGCCCGCCAAACGATTCGACGTCCAAGCACGATGGAACAATCTCGACCTTCTCCTCCTCAAGGTCCCCTACCTTCTCTGCCAGCTTCTGAGTTGGGTTCAGGGGAAAGGCCAACGATGGTCCCTTCACTATATGGTGGAACTCTTCCTCAAGGAATGCAAGATCGAATTGGAACTGTACCTCATCCTGCTCCATCGACTTACTCTTCTACTTCCTCTTCATCGCGATCAGACTATCTCGGATACCAGCAAGCTCAACAGCGACAGCAGCAGGCGGAGGATGCTTTCGAGTACGAATCGATTCTAGAAGGAGGAGGAAACAGCGACGGGAGTTATCAAGAGCTGGACGAGTTCGACGCTGCCAGCGACTACCACGACGTTCAATCGACAATCTCTCACGTCACGAACGCCACTCTGCCACCCTACGAGTATGAAAGACGGTTATCTCAAATTTCAGCTTCTCTACCTCCTCCAGTACCTTCGATCCCTCCAGCGTTTCGAAGTAGAGACCAAGCTCAATACTCCAGTTCATCTATTGGTTCTCGCGGCTCCATCTCTTCCGGCGCGACTCTGATCAATTCTGTCGATCAGCACTATCGCAATACAGGTTCAAACGAAGGAGATGAGTTTCACGGATTCAGACCTCGACTAGGAACTGGATACTCTCAACCTCAAGGGTTCACACCGTCTACTCCTTATCCGATAACTGAATCAGCTCAATGGGTTCCAACTCGACAAGATCAAGGTCGAGTTCAAGCTCAATCCGATCAAATGCGTCTCTTCGCTCCAGATCCTGCACTCTCGACGGCTCAGATCCAACCTCACTCATATATTCTCGGAGCAGATGGTCGACCGATCCCCGTTTACGCCTCTCTTCCTTCATCGGCTCCTCTACCCCTTCCTCAGCAACAAACTCACTCGACGACGATTCCTACTCGACAACCCTCCTCCTCCTATTTCCACTCTGCTCCTCTCCCCGCTGCCAATCGTCAACCACTACCGATCCATTCTCAGCCTCTCCAATTCGATCACTCGCTTCACATCAACCCTTCTCGTCAACCCGCTACCTTGCAACGACCAACCCTCTCTATTCCTTCGTCTCACCCTTCGATTCCCAGCGTATCACCGTCCTCGTTCGGGTCGACACTCTCATCTCACGCTTACCACCTCCCACCTCCTTCCACTTTCACCCAACCTCAACCTCAAACTCACCTTGGAATTCGTTCAACCTCTACAACTCCCTCCTCAACCTCTCACTCTTCTGAACATTCCTCTATAGCTGCTACTACCTCCTCTCCTACTTCTTCTTTTTCTTCAGAAATACAATTACCACCCTCTTCTTCAATGATTCCATTCATGAAACGTAACCACAACAGGTTAGTTTCAAGTGGAATGAGTTTGAGAAGAATGGTTAGGAGTCCTCATGTCAGGTTCAAATCTCCTGAACCTTCTATAGTAGAAACTTCTTCCTCGAATAGTAAGAATAGTAAAGTAGGAGGAGGAGTAGGAGGAGGAGTAGGAGGAGATAGAGATGAAAGGAATCAGAAAGCTATGCAACAAAGTTTGGGAATGTTGATGTGAAAGAAAAAAAAAAGAAGAAAAAAAGGACATTTCTGACGGGAGAGCCATGTTTTCTGTTATATCGTTTACTTACATAGAAGTATGTTCTCAACAAGAAAGTTCATTCTCATAGAAGCCTCTTTTTGAATTATCGTCTTGATCTCTGAATGAGGAAAATGAGAATCGAACAAAAGGTTTTCCCTCTCTTCCACGTCTCTCAAATGACGGCGCTAGACTCGCTTGGTATTTGTACAGAAGTATTCGATCGACATTTCAGAAGAGAAACGAAGTAGAAGGAACAAACGAAAGGCTGACACAGTTGTTTTTCCAAGAAAAGGGAGAACCGGTTAAGCTCAATCGAAAACAGACCGAGTGAAAGAGTTAACTCTTCCAACTAGCCATCTCAGCTCTTCTACCAGATCCGGTCTTGTCAACTGGAGTGATACAGTACTCGATCAAGAGACGGTTGAAGAGTGCTTGAGCGTTTTCAGGAACGAAGGAGGAGATTCGACGAGTTTGTTCAGTATTGTCGACATCCTTGATCTCCTCGTGTGCATCTTCTTCTCTGTTGTAAGGATCGAACGTATCATCCTCGCCGTCGTCGTCGTCGCCGTCCTCGTCGTCGGAATCGTCAGAAACTTCAGAATCCTCCTCGAGAGGTTCAGTACCAGGAGATTCGATCGAACAAAGTGCGATCGCTGCCGAAGGGGAATTGTTCGGTTCACCTTCGATACTGAACAAGGTGTATTCGGTAGGACGACGGTGAATCCACTGGAAACCGTGAGCTTTGAGGAATTCGAGAATTCGCTGTTATAAGGGAATTTGAAAGGGTATGAAATGAACTTTTGTGCCCCTAAAGAAGGGAAAGCTCGAAACCAGGAGGAGGGAGGTAGGGGAGAGAGAGAGTGATAACTCACACTTATATAAAGACGGATCATACGTTGAGGAACTAGTTGGTAAAACCCGGAAGAAGAAGAAATTTCACTCAAGTATTCTCCTTGTTCGAGAATCTCGTTCCAGTTGTTTCAATTCCTTTCCTGTAGATTCCATAACTTCGTCTCTTTCATCTTCTTCTCCAAACTCGGATCCACCGATTGTCTACAGATTCTTGATCCGCTTCGTTCAATTGTTCTTTCCATAATTCGATTTGAAACGAGTTTCCAAAAGTTCAGGAGGGATCTTTGAAATCTTGAACGATCCCTCGTTCGATTCGAGTTGTTGGGTTGACTAGACGGTTGAGAACTATCTTGATAGTACGGATCGCTGGATCAGTCGATGCGTGAAACCAGGCATCGGCAGAGATCATGGCGAGGGAGAAGAGGTCGACGAAGATTCCGTAGAAGATTGCAGTGGCCATACGAGGCATCCTTGAAAGTTTCAAAGGGTTAGTCGCGATGTAGGAAGAGAGTTTCCGAGGGGAGAGAGGAGAGAAGGAGAACAAGATCGATCCGAGAAAGTTGACGGCCTCAGCGGGTTGATCCCGGACGATTCATCCCATGATCCAGCTCTGGTTTCGTTCGCCTGATAGCAGGTAGCAGTTACACTAAAGTTGATAGGTTCGAAGCTATATTGAGAGAGAGTTAATCTGTTCGAGTGAAAGAGAGCCTCCGGAGCTGTAGTAGTTGAACCCGATGAACTATATAGCGGCCTAGATTGAGGAGTGTTGCTGTGGTAGAGAGAAGTGAGAGATCAAAGAGAGAGCAGCCTATTAGCAGAAAAAACTCGAATGTGGTTTCTTCGAAAGTCCTTTTGGTTTCTCTTCGTCAATTCCCTCAAAGAGTTAGGCCGCCTTTAGTTCAAGATGGCAATTGCACCCAGGAGCGTCAGCAAGGTAAGACCACAACCCACCATCTCGTCTACCTGTCCCCAGTCTCGAGGGTTGGAGAGAAGAGATTTGGCAATTTCTTCTTCGACACCCTCTCCAAAATCTCCCTCACTACACGACTCATGTACTGATTCCTCTCGTGTGTTCGTATAGGTTTACAAAGCAAGTCTCTATTTCTTTTCATTCAGTTCGGCCCAGAGGTTGTGAGATAGGAAGTCTTGGAGAGTTGAATTGGCAGGCAAGGAATTTTGAGAGAGAAAGGTCTGAATCACGGCACAGAGGCTCAGAACAGCAAGGACAGACGGTTAGAACTCAGTTTGAATGGTACAGAATGGATTACAGGCAGGCTAGAACCGGCTCAGACGAATGAGACTCGGGAGGTAGTTAATCCCCCCCTTCCCCTTCCCCTTCTCGCATTTCTCTAAACCGCAACTTCCTCCACCCCTTTCCCACTTCGAGAACTAACCGTGTATCCGATTCATTCAACTTCAAATTAGGTCCCTCGTCGCCCCTACGAGGCTGCTCGTCTCGATGCCGAGCTCAAGCTTGCTGGAGAATTCGGTCTCAAGAACAAGCACGAGATCTGGCGTATCTCCCTTACCCTCTCCAAGATCCGTCGTGCTGCTCGTGAGCTCCTCAAGCTCGACGAGAAGGACCCCAAGCGTCTCTTCGAGGTAATTATCTCCCTTTTCTTCTTTCAGTTTCACATTTCACACGAGAGAAAGTTGATGCTAAAACGCTGCTTCTCCATCCTTTAGGGTAACGCCTTGATCCGTCGTCTTGTTCGTATCGGTGTACTCGACGAGACCCGCATGCGTCTCGATTACGTACTCGCTCTCAAGATTGAGGATTTCCTTGAGCGTCGTCTCCAAACTCAAGTTTTCAAGTCTGGACTCGCCAAGTCGATCCACCACGCTCGTGTCCTCATCCGTCAACGACACATCCGTGTTGGAAAGCAAGTCGTCAACGTTCCTTCCTTCGTTGTCCGTCTTGATTCCCAAAAGGTAAAAAACAAACTAAATTTTCACTTTTTCGCTCTCTTTGTTGTGTAAAGTTCACGGGTACTGACGAATACCTACTCTTCTCTCTATTACCTTAAAATACAACCATTCGTCAACTTGAATTTATTACGACTCTCGCCCCCTCTCTTGACTTTCAACTCTTTTCGCAAAATCTAAAATCACCATTTCTCTATTTTAAAATCTCCAACACTCAACAGCACATCGACTTCTCGCTCACCTCTCCCTACGGTGGTGCCCGTCCCGGACGTGTAAAGCGTAAGCGTGCTGCCGCCGCCGCCTCTGCCGCCGCTGGAGGAGACGCCGAGGAGGAGGATGACGAGTAAACGAAATCTACTTCTTTGATCTTGTTCCCCCCCCCTTCGTGTGTGTTCTCTTGTCTGTTGAAATGATCGAGGGCAAAAAGATGGTTTGGTCTAAACTCTTTATACATTCTCTTCAGTCAATACATTCTGAGAGGAAACTTGCCAGTGAGGTTCAGATGGGAAAAAAACGAAAAACCTTTTGAGTTAATGCTGAACTCGAGAGTGAGAGAGAGAGAATCGGGGGTTTGACCATCTGCGTACTAGTCTTGCCACGATTCTACAGTGGACTGTCAACAAATTGCGAGACTAATGCGCAAGCGAGTTGTAAAATGTTGAGTGTGTCCTATTTAAGTTGACTTTCTCCCTCTTCGCACTTCTTCCTGTCTGTCCAATCTCGCATTGTCCATCACACATACAGTGGTACGGATCTCGGTATCTTTTGTCTGGAGGAACAAGGAATTCGATTCGACAGGCAGATTTCGGCTTCTAAAAAGGACCGTCAAATCCCGACACCGCCCAATTCAACTCCGTCCTTCTGGACAGATATAAATTATCGTTCTCGTGTGTGTAACAACAAGGTTAGCTTGAGGTGAGCAGCTTTCTCCGACTCTCTATCATCTCACGCAGACATAATCGATTGCCTCATCATTTCGATACTCGTCTCGACCCGAGACTCGAGACCAAGCTGTCGGAGGACGGGACAAAATGTGCTGACTCTCGATACGCTCGTAGCACAGCTTCCTCTCCACGAAATGCTTCGTTCTTCCTCGACACTTCGACCAACCCGTCTCCTCCGGTTCCCTCCTCTTGCCTCTTCGAATTCCTCAACTGTATCCTCTCGCTGTAGCCGTACACTCTCAACTTCTCACCCTGTAACACAACGAGCTGCGATTGCTCAACACCTGAAGCCTACACTTTCCTCTTCTCGACCTCCCGACGATGTCCTACACCAAGCATTCGACACTCCTTCCGCTTCTTACACCTCCTCTCCTACACCGAAAGCTCCCTCGGGTCTTTTCAATCAACCACTCCTCACTGATCCTTCAGGTTTCCCCCTCCTCGCTCACCGAACGACCTTGCGAGCAAAAGTTTTAGTAGACAGAATAGTTCGTCTAGGTCGAGAACCTACTCCAACTTCGATCGAACAAGCGGAACAAGCTTTGTTGGTCATGGTCAAGAACTTGGATAGGTTGAGCGATTTGTTGTGTGGAGTGATAGATTTAGCAGAATTGGTTAGGAATGTTCATCCCGATCCTAAATGGGTACAAGGTGCGAACGAAGCGTACGAACAATTGTGCGAGTACATGAACGAGTTGAACGTACACGTAGGACTTTACGAGGTAGGTTTTTCGTGTACTTTCTTCAGTTTTTGGATGTTGTTGGAGCTGAGATTTTTTTTTTCTAAAAAAGGGTCTCAAATCTATTCATTCCCTACTTCCTCCTTCTACTCCTTCTAAATCACCAGCTCTGTTCGCAGCTTACGCCGTCGCAACTCCGTTCTTGAGAGATTTCGAAAAATCTGGAATTCACCTCCCAGATCGACAACGTTCAGAATTCGTTACTCTCTCGACTTCAATCTTACAACTAGGTAGGAAATTCCTTCAGAACGCATCAGATTCAGAAGCTAGAGAACCAGTTTCAGTGACCCGATCAGAAGTAGAAGGAGCTTTTGGTAAAATCACGGCCAACAAGATTTTTCCTCCTGAATTAGGGGACGAAGGTTGGATAGAACCTACTAGTTGGGAAGGAAGGGTTTTAGCTAGACATCATCCAGATAGTAGAGTTAGGAAAAAATTTTACGTTGCGAGTCATTCAGCACCTCGAGATCACGTCGAAACTCTTGAAAAACTTTTAACCGAACGAGGGAAACTGGCGAAACTCGTCGGGAGGAACAGTTGGGCTGAAGTCGCGTTGGAGGACAAGATGGCTAAAGATCCCGAAAGTGTTCAAGGGTTCTTGGACGCTCTAGAGAGGCACAACCGACCTTTGGCGGAAAAGGATTTGGAAAGTTTGAGAAAAGTTAAAGCGGTACAATTCGCTCAGACCGACACCGGTAGGAGAGGGGATAACGCGAGAACGATCAACGCATGGGATAGAGATTTTTTGACGGATTTGACGAGTTCTTCTAGTTCGCCTTTACCAGACATTTCACCTTTCTTTTCAGTCGGAGCTTGTTTCGCGGGTTTATCGAGGTTGTTCTCGAATTTGTACGGAATCAGGTTCGAGGTCGAGGAACCACTGGCAGGAGAGATTTGGGCACCAGGCGTTAGGAAGTTGAAAGTTGTCGACGAAGAAGAAGGGAGGATTGGAACGATCTACTGTGACTTGTTCGCTCGGGAAGGGAAAGCACCAGGGGCGGCTCACTACACGGTGAGGTGTTCGAGGAGAGTAGACGACGATGACGTGGAGGGAGATTTCGAAGACAAGAGTTATGCTGTGATCGACGGAGTCCAAGTCCCGAGGAGTGAAATGGAGGGAATCGTCGTCGAACCGACAGAGTACCGAGGGAGACCAGGGAAACATCAAGAACCTATCGTCGTACTCGTGTGCGCGTTTGGCAACTCGGAGGGAGCGGGCAAAGCAGCACCAGCTTTTCTTCAATGGCACGAAGTTGAAACTTTGGCTCACGAAACTGGTCATGCCCTACACTGTCAGTTTTCCCTCCTTCCTCCCTCTCTTTTCATCCATCCACCCAACGTGAATTACTGACCATTCCTGCGTCCTGTGTAGCTATGATTGGTCGAACTGAATATCACAACGTGGCAGGAACTCGTTGCGCAACCGATTTCGTCGAATTCCCTTCAATCCTGATGGAACATTTCATCTCTTCCCCTTCCGTCTTGTCCCTCTTCGCGAAACACCACCGTACCGGTCACACTCTCCCTCCTTCAATCTTTGAACAACTCCTCTCTGAACGTTCGAGGTTTTCGGCGCTCGAAACTTCTTCTCAAATCATGATGGCAGCTCTCGATCAAGCTTACCATTCTTCAACCGTAGCATCTACCGGCGTTCCTTTCGATTCGACTAAACTGTTGGCACAAATTCAATCTCGTTACCATGTAATTCCTCACGCCGATGGTACTTCGTGGCAAACTCAATTCGGTCACCTGTTCGGTTACGGAGCGACTTACTACTCGTACTTGTTCGACCGAGCGATCGCCGCCCGAGTCTTTTCGACCAACTTCGCAAACGAACCTCTGAGTAGGGAGAGAGGGGAAGAATTGAAAAAGAAAGTTTTGAGGTACGGAGGTGGAAGGGAACCTTGGGAATTGATTGGAGAACTAGTCGGAGATGATAGAGTTGCGAGAGGTGGGAAAGATGCGATGGAGGAAGTTGGGAAATGGGGAATCGAGGATGCCGCGAGGGGGAAATAGAAAATAGTTTTTTCTTTTTTCTTTCTTCATTATCGTTTCTCTAGATTGTTTATTGAAAAGTTGTAAATAGAAATCGCATCTGCAGTTATTAGCTCTACCTCTCTTGAGCTTGCTTGGCTGTTGGCAGACATGAGAGAAAGCTTGTTAAGTCAGTCCGAGCTGCGACCCGAGACCTCTCGATCTCTTTCCGTCCCGTAATGTCTCTGCGGAGGTCTCTTAAACGCACATCTCGATTGAGCGTAGGACATGACCGAGATACAAACCCTCGAAGACGAGGGGGAAGATCAGCTAGAGTTGAACGAAAGAACTTGGACTTAATCGGAACAGACTGTGCGAAAAACTTTTGGATGAAATTTTCGTCGAGAGATGATCCAGCAGTCCTTCTCTGTTGATAAAGCTCAGACTCTGATCTTTTTTCCAAAGAGAACAACAAGGGGGAAGAAAAGGTGTTCGAGAATGGATTTCCTCTTTCCAACGCTAAAGGCCCCGTTGTCTATCAGCTATGATCTCACAAACACCCCCATACACACACACTCACTGTAGAATACTACCACAGTTACCTGAAGTCTGTCTCAACTCAGACTGTCAGCTGAAGAATTCAAGTCTCAACCTGTAGGAAGAGCTTACGAGACCCTTCGCTCGAGAAAGGAAAAAAACGACCTCAGATAGGAGATGAGAGAGAGCGAGAGCTGGAACGACAAAAAGCGGTTTGCATGCAACATAGGAGAAGGAGAAAAAAAAGCAACTTTCGACGGATAAAAAAAGAAGCGAAGAAACCTAGCTAAAAACTTTTCACGAAAATACAAAACAAAACAGAACGATAAAACCTTGAGAACGAAAAAAAGGAGACGAGGTGGTAGACAGACAGAGAGCAGAGAGAGACAGACACTATGCGCGCGAGGGGGAGGGGTGGGGAAAGAAGAGAATAAAGAGAGAAATCAAATAAGTTTACAGAAAATGCTTTACGAATCTTGATGTTGGAAACGATGTCGAGGAGGAGTACCTCTAGGAGTACCACTCGGGTCGTCGGTAGAGTTGTATTTATCGTCGCCATTCAGAGTTGTAGGAGTATCTAGATCCATCGGACCAGTTAAAGGGGTAGCGGGAGAAGTTTCATCTTCAATTTCTAAACCTGACAATCTGGGAGTCGAAGCTGAAGAAGTTGAATCGAAATTGAGTATAGAAGGTCTAGGTTTCAAAGTTGGAATCGTTCTAGAAGGAGTCGAAGTACCGGAAGCAGAAGAAGAGTTTCGACCTCCTGGTGTAGAAGAAGAAGAAGAAGAAGTTTTCTTTCGTTCTAAAAGTTTTTTAACCCAATCTTTGACGAAAGATTTAACTTTGGCTTCTTTTTCACTCGAGAGGGATTCGTAAGAATCAGATTCAAAAGTTGGTCGTTTCTTTTCTTTGTCGAGTAAGATTTGAGTAACCTGATAAATCCGAGGTGCCCGTAAAAAAAGTCAGTTGATTGGTTGTACCGAAGGAGAAAGAGAAGAAGTTGATTCGTACCTCTTTTGCTCGTTTCTTGAATGCATCAGGTTCGAATTGACTCCTGTATTTACTCATAGTAGAAACTACGACTCCCGAGAATAAACCTAAAACTTTCTTCTCCTTCTTCTCCCTTTCCCTCTCTTCTTTCTCCTGTTTCTTCTTCCTGTGCCGTTCTTCCTTTTCTCGTTTCTTTTCCATTTCCTCCATTTCCAACCTCTTGATTTCCAACTCTTTAGCTTCTTTAGCTGCTTTCTCTGCTTCAGCTACCAAAGTCGCTGCGTCCAAAACGATTTGATTCGTCGTCAAGGAGGTCGAAGTCGAAGATGAAGATTTCGAAGGAGTTCCAATACCACCCTCAGAATCTTTGAGGGTAGAAGCAGGTTTGAGTGGAATTTCCCATTGAGTTTTCCCATTGAAATCGTTCCTGTAATACTCTTTCCCTTGTTCACTCGTCAACATTGTCCAACCTGGAGGTAATAAAAGTTTCCTAGAATTCCTCATGAGAGAAACTACTGTAGTGTTTGCTTCAGGTCTAACGAATTTAGTTCGGTGGTTCTCTAGGTGACCATTAGAATCTAATGAAGAGGGTGAAAGGAGTTCTTGCTCTTCTAAACGAGCTCGTTTAGCTAGTTGGTCAATGTCGAAATGAGATGGTCGTTTGAGATCTGATTCTCCATCCTGTCGCGCGAGGTTTCAAAAGATGATTAGGATTAGAGGGAAACGTTGAGAAATGGAAAAAAAGAATGAAGAAAAAGAGACTAGAGAAACTTACTCGTTGAGCTTTAGGAATTCGAAAACCTAAAGACAGTTCACTCCAACTTGCCAGGAGTTGTTTAGCCATGGTAGAAATCTTGTCATCATCATCATCTTTGTCTTTGTAATCGACAAAGAGTTTGATTTGATCCTCAATTTTACTAGTTTCAATCTTGTTTCTAGTTTGAAATTTCCATTTCGTTAAAATTGTCAAATCCTAGATATCCCCGAGTTTTTCTCGTTAGCTCACGTCTTTTCCTTCAATCTTGAGACAAGAAGAACAAGAGAGAGAGAGAGGAAACACTAACAAGGTTCAAAACTTGATTATCTTTTGGATACTCTTTGAGAATATTGTTCATCAAAGATAAACCGTGAAGTCTAAGTAACTGCCTCTGTACTTCGTCGTCGTCCGTCATTTCTACTCGTTCTAGTAGTTTAGTCAGAATCCTCCTAGTTTGAAGTGCTTGACGAATCGCAGAAGCTACTTTCGGTACTTCATCTGGAGCGATAGGTACTAGAGTTGGATTGTAATCTTCATCCAATTTCCTACCTTTCTTCTTCTTACTACCTTTCAAACCTAAAGCTTCAACTTCATCTTTGATTCCTAAAGCGTCTATATACAAATCATCCATTCCTCCAATATCGGTTTGAGTTTTACCTCCAATAAAACCGACACAGTTTGGTTCTCCACAAAAACATTCTTGTGCCAAATGACCGTACCGATCGACGTTGTAATTAAAAGTCAATTCTTCATCTTTCAAAATGTCCCTTTTAGTGAAAATTCCCATTCTCATTTTTTTACCTACTGTCCATTTCGCAACTTGACAGTTCGGGTTGCAACTGTGGTTCAAGAACCTACCTTTCCCACCTTTTTTAGTAGCGTCTATGAAGACTTCTTTGTCCAACGCCATGAAATAAAAATGTTTGATCCCTTCTTGAGCGTACTCTTTCATCTTTCTTGCAAAAGGTGCAGGTCCTATCACTTCTCCTACGTACTCGTAAACGAAAGTATCTGCAGTTAAATCTTTTGAAGCTCTAACTCCGAAACCTTTCTTTTCAGTTTGAACAATTTCAATAGGTGCGTATTCTCGATTTTGAAACCTAAAGTCCATTCAAGAGAGAGTAAAAAGGATCAGTTTCTCCCCCCTTTCTTCCGGAGAGTACAGAGAAACAGTGAAACTCTCTTACCTTTGATTTTGACAATTTTCCCCACATCTACAATCTCCTTTCTCACATTCCATTTGTAACATCCTATTCATACAACCACTATATTCTCCACAACTTTGTTCTGACCCTGCTCCTAAACTCGAACTAGTTGGTTTAAAAGTACAATCACAACGAGCGTTATCAGGATCATAGTAATGAGTATTTCCTAAAGATTTATTGAAATAAATCGATTCTGAAATTTCTTGATAAGTTTTCGAAGCTTGAGATTCGGCTGAAGGTAAATTTGGAATTAATTGAGGTACCAAGGGAGGGGTAGTTGCTCCTCCTCCTCCTCCTCCTTTACGACGTGGAGTTTTTGTTTTTGTAGTAGTAGTAGTAGTAGTGGTTTTGCGATTTGAAACTACTGGATCTTCATCCGAATCTTCTTCTTCTTCTTTCTTGAGAGGGGTTTCAGATCTAGAACGGGACCTAGAGCCAGAGGAAGTAGCGGATTGAAAAGTTGAACTCCTAGACATTTCTTCAACAACAACAGGTTTACTCTTGATTTCTTCTTCCTTGTCCTTGTCCTCGTCCTCGTCAAATTTCTCAACTTTCTGATTGTTATTATTGTCTTGCACCAATTCGATTCCGATGACAGGTTTCGAATCTCGAGATTCTTCTCCCCTTCCTTCTCTTTCAGGTGGTATCAAACTACTTGAAGAATTTTCTTCTTGTTCATTTTTAACAATACTAGGTTTCTCATCTTCCTTCTCCCGTGGAGGTGGAGGTGGAGTACCAGAAGAAGAAGAAGAGCTCGTTGTTCTTCTAGTCGAATTCGAATGATGATGATTGTTGTGATTTGTTGTTGTTGTTGTTGATGAAGAGAATTCAGGTTTACTAGGTAAACCGAATGAATTTATTACGTGATTTGAGTTTGAGCTCGAACGAGGAGGAGAAGAAGAAGTTGTAGAAGTAGAACTAGAAGTAGAGGTAGATATGATTGAGGAAGGTTTAGGTGGTAAAGATGAATTTGTTACCGGTTTTCGAGGTAGAGAAGTTGAAGAGGAGGAGGTAGAAGTCGAAGTGAGCAAAGTTGATGGTTTAGAAGGTAAGAAAGACATTGGCTTGTTGTTGTTGTTGTAGGAACTGAAATAACACGCGAGAGTGAGAGAAAGAAGAGAGGTTAGAGAGAGAGAGAGAGAGAATTGGTAAATCGAATTGATTCGCTTCAAAGAGAGGGAGGGGGTTAAGCAACTTACTGTTGAGAGGTAGAAGGAGTAGTTCTCGGTATACTTGATGATGATGAACCTACAAGAGTCGACACACAGAGGTGAGAGAGTGAGAGAAAGAGAGAGAGAAACGCGTTAGTTTGATTGGATTCTCAAGATTTCGATCGGTGTGTTCTAACTGACCTTGTGCACTCTGTGAACCGATTGTACTACTAGTTGTACTGGTTGTAGTAGGTTTAATCGGGATTGAATGAGAATGTTGTTTAGTGGTTGAATTGGAATCCATCCTTAACAATCTCGCACTGAAAGACCCCTCTCGAGACCCGCTATTAATTGATCGAGACTCGATGAGAGTGCTAAGAAGAGAGAGTCGAGAGTTCCGAGGTGGAGAAAGTGAGACGAAAGAAATAGAGAGAGTGAAACTAATTCGATTTCAGAGTACCTTGACTTCTTCATCCTCACTCAGACTTCGTTGATACTTGAGGAGCTCTGTCAAGGGTGAGGTATTTGTATCCGCCAATCGCGCCTCTCCGAGATAGCTAATCCTCCCCTCCTCTCTCACTTTTTTTTCTGATCCAACCGAAATCTCTCTTTCTCCAACTTAAGATGACCGACTCTCGTAAACGTCAAAAAGGTCCTCAAGGTCAACCTATCCACGTACAAGTAGCGACTAGTTCTACTTCTACTACTCCTTCTCCCGCTCTAGGTAAACCAAATCAACTTCTTTCTCTCTCTCTATCTCTCTCTCTCTATACTAACCTCAACTCCTAACTTGTGATTGACTAGCATTATTCCCATCTGCACAACCACCTTCTAAAACTCCTTACTCCCTTTACCAAGATGAAACTCAAACTCATTCACTCTTAGCTGCCGAAACTTCCGAAATCGAATTCGAATCTCGTAACCACTTGGGTTCTTCCGCAAGTGAAGATGTAGGAGCCGGAGGAGAAGATAAAGGTTACTCTACTGAATACATGTTGGGGGTTCACAATCCACGTACCAACACTTTAACTCTCCACTCAACTCCTCTACACTTGTTCACTCCTTCGATAAAATCTTTAAAACCTTCTCCAGAATCTCTAGCTTCAAGAGATCACCAATCTTTAATGACTCAACAACGAGCTTTGTTAGGTTCTACTTTCGGTACCAAGAAAGCAATCAGACAATTGAATAGTCAACAAAGGAACAAATTGAATCAAGAATCTTTCGGTACCGGTCAAACTATTAAAATTTTACAAACTCATTTACAATCTTCTATAGAACAAGCTAGTTCACATTTACCTTCTTTGGAAACTTTGGAACAAACTGCAAACTTGGCGAAACCTATTCCTAAACCTAATTTCTCTGCAGAAACTCCTGAACAAGTTTATTCTTTGGACGATTTAATTTCTCCTTCAGAATTGAATTCTATAGATTTATCTCCATTCTTGTCTGCTCAAGGGAACAAAGAAAGGTTGGCATTGTTACCCGGAGGTGGTAGGAAACCTCAATTCTTATGGACTAAATTCAAACAGATTTTACCTCTACGTAACGAAGTAGAAGGTTCTTTACCAAACCCTTCCAAGAAAGATCGTCAACGTTTGAAACTAGTAATCCATTCTAGTTATTTGTTCGCGTTTAGACAAATCGTAGTACCAGGTAAAATCGTAGACAAATCTAAACTGATTGAAAAATTAGGGAAACCTGCTCCAGTAGTAATCGATAATTTATTGGAACGTTACACTGAACCGATCAGAGGGGCAACTTCAGGTGATGGAGGAGAACAAAGAAAAGTTACAAGTTTCATGGAATTGAAATTGTTGAGTTACTTGTTGGTATTGGTTTTGAGAATTGATGGGTATTCTACAGATGTAGATTCTATCGCTCAAGATTTAGGAATGGGTAGACAAAAGTAAGATATCTCTCTCTTTCTCTCTTTCTCTCTCTCTCTCTGTGTCCCGAATTTCGTGTGTGCTGATCTCGAGAAAATTTCTTCTCTCTCTTTTCTTTCTTCTGTGTAGAGTTGGAGAATTGTTTAGATCTTTAGGTTGTCAGTTGGTAGTACCTACCGCTACAGATCGAGAAAAGTTGGTACAAACTGGAATGGCTAGTACTGTAGCGGAAGCGGCAAAAATGAAGAAAGCTAGTTTGAAAGTACCTTTGGAATTCCCGAAAGAAAGGAAAGGTAGAGCCAAGAAGTAAGCGGGCGGGGGGCTTTGTACCGGTTCGGAATGAGTAGAGGGAGAAGTAGTAGTAGTAATAGTGTGAGAAGAACCGGTTCTTTTTTTCTTTCTTGAAAATTTAAAAAACACCAGTCTTTTCTCTTTGAGCCCTCTTGAGAACGGTTCAGGGGAGCCCTCCATAGTATTTCTCTCTCTCTCTTTTTCGCGATTCTAGGTCTCTTAACGAGAGACAATGAGACAATGAAAGGGGATTTGCTCTATTCACAAAGAAAACCAAAAACGTCGAATTTTTTTTCTTTCTGACTCTCAACAAACGACATGTACGAATTATTCCTAGAGTTCATCTTTCTTGTGTTGACCACTCTTTGTCTCTCCTTTCTCTTCCTCCTCTTTCTTCTGACTCTCTTCCTTCTTTCCTACCTTCTTCTTGGTAGAAGCTCTAGGTAATTTCTTCTTTTCCAATCTCTTAACCTCAGTTTCTAAAGATTTAATCTTTTTCTCTAAATCTGAAACTTTCAAAACCGGATCCATATAAAGTTTCAATTTCGATTGTTTCTTGATTAGATCTCCTAACCAATTTTTAGTTTCTTGTAACAATTTTTCAAGGTTGGTTAATTCTTCTGTGGTGAACCTTGAAGGAGTCGTCAGGGTTTGATTGGACAAGGCGGAAGAATGGAAAGAGGTTGAAGAAGTTAAGAGTTGTTCAAGTTTCGTGATTAGGTTGGGTCGAGTTGAAGATTCAATTGAACGATTCAATACGTGTTTGACGAGTTTTCTAGTTGAAATACAACGAGAGAGAGAGGGAGAGAAGTCAGCTTTCAAGGATCTGAGAAACAAAACCCACAGAAACTGAAAAGAACGAGAGAGAGAGAGAGAGAGAGAGAGAGAGAGAGAGAGAGAGAGAGAAGACTACTTACTCTAATTCACGTTTCTTCTCTTTCAATTCGTTTGTTTTAGCGAATTCACCTTCTTCCGACAACCATTCACTAGTTTTTTCATTCAATTCCCTAATACTTTTCCTTTCACTTTCTACACTAGATTCCGTAAAACTCTCGTTGTATTCTAAATAATCTCTAACTTTGTAAACAAAACTTTCTAAAGAGTTTCTAGCTTCTTCTCTAGCTAGTTTCTTGTGCAAATGAGTTTTGGCATCCCTGAGTCTCTTCTTGATTTGACTCTTTTCTTCGTTACTCATCATCACTACTCCTCCTCCTCCTCCTCCTCCTTTACTAGGTTGAACAGTTTCGACAGTTAATTTAGTTTTCGCGGGAGGTAATTTAGATTTCATCAAGTATTCCTCTAATTCTTTTCGTTCTTCTTCTGTCAAACTCGTACTAGAGTTCGTCGTCGACGAAGAGTTGTCATTTTTATGATCTGCCTCTGTCGTCGGTTCTCCTCCTCCTTCTTCAGATTTATTTGAACCAAACTTGTTGAACAAATTTTTCAACTTTTCAGTCATTCCACTTTTCGAACCTCCTTCTCCTCCTTCTCCTTCTCCCGAACCTTCTCCTTCTTCTTCACGGAGGATCAAAGTAGCTTTACCAATTTTTAACAAACCAGATTCATCCAATTCAACTACTACAGTAACTGAAGAGTTTTCCAATTCTTGAACTGTCAAATTTGTATTAGAAATGGTTGAAGAAATTCCAGTCAAAGTCGTAGAGAAAATAGGTTCTCGAGATTCATGATCATTGAAATCTAGATTGAAATCTTTGGTTTGATTTTTGAGAGTAAGAGTTTTCTTAATCGGAGTGTTTGAATTCTTAGGGAATAGAAGTTCAGTAACTACTTCTTCTTCTCCACCTTGACCTCCTGATTGATAAGTTACATCAATACCAAAAGGATATAAATCTCTAACTCTGATATCTTTGGTTCGGAAACCTCTAATCACTCCAGCTCCGTACAAACCCGCACCTAAAACTGCCGCTTCATCTGCGTTGACATTCTTGGCGATCAGAGTATCACTACCTTGTAAGAAATTAGAGACAGATTCTTGTACCAATGGAACTCTTGAAGAACCTCCTACGAAAATCAAAGATTCAATATCTTTCTCTAAAGAGAGATTCGAACAAGATTCTAATGCTTGTTCAATAGGTTGAATCAATTTAGGTAACAATCCTTCTCGAGAACATTCATCTTCAAACTCTTGTCTAGTCACTGTGAATTTGAAATCTAAATCGTTGATCAAACCTTCGATCCTACTAGAAGCTTGAGTGTTTGCAGATAAAACTTGTTTAACCCTGATCGCTTCTTTAAGTAATTTAGCCATAGCTCTCTTATCTTGTCTAATCTCACCACCAGTAGTGTTGATGGTTTCTTGAGCACCTTTGATCAAGATTTCTCTAACGATTTCATCAAACCTGTAACCACCAATTTCAAAATTCCAACCGTAACCATGTACAGTAACGATCGTAGTATTCCTCAAAGTAGGAGTTTCAGACAAAGATAAAGGATCTGGTAACATTTCCGATTTGAAACTAACTAATGAAACTTTTAAAGATCCTGAACCTAGATCGTAAATTAAATGGTAACTAGGTTCAGAAGGGAATGTACGAGTCATTGCGTAATTTACTGCCACTGAACCACAACACAATGGAAACAAACTGTCATTAGCTTTCCTTCACTCTAGAGAGAAGAGAGAAGAGAGAGAGAACTTACCTGCAGTTCCATCATTGATTAAACCTACGACTCTCAATCCAGCAATCTCTGCAGCGTCCAAGATTGATCTCCTCTCTTTCTCTCCGAACCAACCAGGTACAGTAATCACGCTCTCCTTGATCGAATCGGTTTGTTCTTGAGCCAATTCTTTAGCGAATTGAAATTCCATCGCTAAAACTTCTTCAACTGGTATTCCTCCATTATCTTCCCCTTCTTCTTGTTTCAACATGGAGTCTAATAAAACTGCAGGTGAACCTCCTCCTCCTCCTCTTTCGTTGGTAGTCGTAGTTTGTCTCAAACCAAACAACCTAGCGTGTAATCTACTTTGTTCATGTTCTCGACCGTGTCCCAACAAGAGTTTAACTGAATTAACCGTATCCCCTGGGAACCTAGTAAACAAACTTGAACTATCTTGTCCAACGAATCTATCTTTCCCTAGGTTCCTAATCGTTGAAGAACTAGAAATTTTACGTTTCCCTTCTTTAGTTAACAATACGTCGAAAGGTACTCCGGGTTTCACTAATGAAGCTTTGAAAGAATCTGTACCGTAATCTATAGCCAATAGAGATCGAGTAGAAGGTGATGCAGAGGTTAGAGGGATCAAAGTTGAGATTGAGACCAACACGACGAGGAGGAGAGACGAGACTAGACTCGGTAAGAGTCCCTTCCCCCTCTTTCTCGTTGTTGTCCTCGTTGTTCGTGAGGTCATCGCTTTGGTTGAGACGAAGACGTATAGAGGACGAGAGAGCGAAAAGAGTGACCCAAAGGGTTTCTCTCTTCTTTCGTTGAACACGTGTCTCTCGAAACCAGATTACGTGTTAAAACTCTCTGACTTTCTTCGGATTTCTCTCTTTTGTAACGGCGCGAAAAGCCAACTCAGAAAGGAACGAGAGTTTTATTGTACAGCAGAAAAAGAAGAAGGAGGAAGGAATTACAACAACCAGATTTGTTTTCAAAGTCAGAGAGCGAAAAAAAAAAGAGTGTTTTGTTTTTTTGTGATAGAACGACTAGAGAGAGGGAGAGAATACTGGATTCGAGTATGTGCGAGAGAGAGAGAGAAAGACTAAATGCTTGCGTCAAAAGGGGGAGAGAACCAAAGTAACGATTTTAAAAACAGAAACTGAAAAGAAAAAAAAAAAACTGAAAAAGAAAAACTGAACTAAACTTTGGTTCGAGGGGAATAAAACAGGAACGACTGAACTAGAACTAGACCTAGACTAGACTATTTGAAGTTAAAGCTAAAGGTCTAGGGGAAAGTGGAGTAGAAGGAGTGGAAGGTGAAGAAGAAGAGGAAGAAGAAGAAGGATTATTTTGAGCGATTTTCTTTCTTTCGTTTTGTCTAGCTCGTTTAGCTGCGTGTTTAGATCTAGTAGCAGGAGGAGGAGTGGGAGGAGGAGCAACTTCTGAACCGTCTAGATCAATTCCACCACCACCACCATTGACATCTGGTAAAGGTCGAGGTGAAGCAGGTCTAGGAGTTTTATCTAGATCAGTTTCTTCTTCCACGTCGTCGCTCCTGTCGTTGTTCGAGGTAGCATTGAAGAGTGGAGATAAGGGTCTACAAGAAGCGTAGATTGGTTTGGCGGGAGTAGGTGGACTTGTCGTCAAAGTTGGTGGCGGTGAGGAGGGACGAGATTTCTCAAGAATCGATTCAGTTCCGAAAATTTCTTCTACTTTTCCCTCCTCCTTCTCCTCCTCCTCTTTCTCTTGATCGTCTGCCTGTTTATCAACAACCTCGTCATGTTGTTCAGAAAGACCTTCTGCGACAACGACCTCTTCTCCTTCTTCTCGTTGTCGTTGTTGTTGTTGTCGTTCCTCCTCCTCGAATTCCAATTCAGATTCAGCAGCTTGAACATCTTCAGGTTTAGGTAAAGTAACTTGAATAGCTCCGAACAGAACGTATTCCCTACCATCCGGACCCATTCTAGTTTGAGGTACACTCCTACCCCTCTGTCTAGAATTCGAGTTCGAAGGTTGATGAGCAGTAGCAGTTGTACTAACGACGTGACTCAAATGTTGTAAAGGAGTTGGGAAATTTGAAGAACCACCATTGATACTTCTTCCTCTAGTTGTTGTTGTTGAATCGACAAATCCATCGTGGTTGTGGTTCATTGTCCCCGTTCCTCCTGTAGTTCCCGTAGTTGAAACCGTAACCGTTGTTGAATCCAATTCAAATTGTGAAGTACTATCTTCATCTTCTCCTTCTTCTTCTTCCTGCTGATCAACCTCGGAATCTTCTACTCCTGTTCCTCCTCCTCCAACTCTTCTCTGTTGTTCTTGTTCTCGCTGTTGTTGTTGTTGTAAAACGAAATGAGAACTCGAACTCAAACTTCCAGTAGTATTATGGTTGTTACTACTACTAACTGTTGCAATCGATCCCAAACCCGATCCCATACCATAAGGTTGAACCCCCCAACCTCCATTCCCACTCAAATAAGCGTTACTACCTCCCAACGCATGGTAATGTGCGAAATCTCTAGGTAAAGGTGGTAAAACTTCTTCT
The DNA here is from genome assembly GCA_010758995.1 of Sporobolomyces pararoseus. Classification (NCBI taxonomy): domain Eukaryota; kingdom Fungi; phylum Basidiomycota; class Microbotryomycetes; order Sporidiobolales; family Sporidiobolaceae; genus Sporobolomyces; species Sporobolomyces pararoseus. The sequence goes on from RSDY01000011.1 coordinate 348,771, forward strand.
CCAGGTCTTGTCGTTGTTGTTGTTGGGAAATTACCAAAAGTTATACTCGAAGCTCTAGCTATAGTTTCTCGATCTTCCAAAGGGAAAATAGGTCTAGGTGGTAAGAGGAGAGGTGACGTAGAGGTAGAAGTAGAAGTAGAAGTAGTTTGATGTGTAGTTGTTGTCGTTGTGGTTGTTTGTTGTTGTTGAAGATGAGAGAGGGGAACAGTACTACTTGTAGAAGAAGAGCTAGAAGGTGTAATGGTAGAGTTTGTAGAGGAAGAAGAGAGTGGATAAGGTGGGTAAGGAGAGGACGAACTAGTTCCGTTCGAGGTAGAAGCTAAGGGATAAGAAGGAGCTGGTGGATTCGCGTAAGGGTTCAGTGAAGCAGCGTAATGGTGAGGTTGGTGATGAAGTGGTTGGTGGTGGTGATGGTGGGGATTTCTAGGGACTGAAGCGTGTCTACTACTACTGGAAGAAGAAGAAGATCCTCCTCCTCCTCCAGAAGTATAACCTGAAGAAGGGTACCTGTAAGGACTTCTCGAAGAGTAAATATTTCCACCTTGTTGGTATCCTCCGGTGTTGTGATGGTTGTAATAAGCAATTGGAGTCAAATCTGGACTCGAAGGTGCAGTTAGAGAAACTGTCGTTCTAGGATGATGGTGATAGTATCCTCCTTGATGATGATGATGACTGTTGTTTGTTCCAGCATCACTCATTGAGGAGGAGGAAGTAGTAGAAGTGGGAGGGTTTTGAAAGAATCGATGTAAATCGTATTGATTCGTTGTCGTCGTAGTCGTAGATCCTGTTTGTGTACTTTCGAAAGAAGACCTACGATCTAGTGTTGCATCTCCTGCGACAGAAGAAGAGACAGAAGAAGGTGTAGGAGAATGGTACTGAGAAGTCGAAGGAGAAGGGACTGGAGAAACTCTCGAAACTGGGTAAGAAGGAGGTTGAAGATGTTGCTGCTGTCCCGTCGTCGCTGTCGTCGAAGATTGATCGTATCCATTCATTGTCATGGTTGTCCCTTCGTCAGGTGAAACTTTCACACCATTTCCGTTTCCATCGCTCTGAGACGACCGACTCGTAGTCGAAGTCAGCGAAGGAGGATTGAACTGTTGTTGATTCGAAGGTGGAGGAGCAGCGAGGTGGTGAGGATGAGATGTTGTTGGCGGAGGAGCCGGACGAAGTTGCGGACTCGGAGCGGATCTTCTTCTGGGACTTTTTGAAATCGGTAACGAAGATGTTGTCAAAGATGAAGGAGGAGGAGGATGAGGATGAAAGGGGGAAGGGGAAGATTGCAGTAGCGGTGATTTGTGGTTGTTGTGGAGGTGATGATGGTGATGGTCTCCAGGTGGTGGATGCATCAAAAGGAAATCTTCTCTTTCAGCACACAATTCATTCATAATCGCCGTGATTCGATCTCCAGACTGTGTATTCCTAGGTAAAGAAGTAGTGAGGATTCGAACCGCTCTCATAAACTCCCCTCGAATCTAAATAAGACGACTTTGTTGTTAGCTGAGACTCCTCTCGAAGAAGGGAGGAGTTAAAACGAACAGTGTATAAACCGTCCTTGGTAACCGTCCTAGCCACATTGTAATCTAATGCGAAAGGATCCTATAAGCAACAGAACAAATAGAGGATCAGTACTCGGAAACTCGAACAAGAAAAGCTAAAATTGAGTTTCTCGTCTTACCTCTATACAAAGTTTATGTGAATCTCTGACTATCATTTCTGGATCGAATTCAATCTATTTTTCTCTCCCAAAAATCCCTCTTCCTAATCGTCAGTAAACTCTTCCATATAGACAGAAGAGAGAGACAGAGAGGACTGACATCTGAATTCCAACCTTTTTCTTCTTTTCCCAAAGTACCTTTCTCACTCCTGATACTGATGACACTCTTTGCGTAATCGAACCCGTTTGCGAAATATTTGAAGAAATCGATCAAGAGTTCGCCAGAAGATTCCAAATTTTGATGTAAACCTGGGAACACGGTCGAGAGTTGATCCAAATCGTCAAAGAATGAAATGTCGTGACCTTGATAAGTTAAATCTTCCAACGGTGTAGATTCCGGTAGAGGTAACCTTTGTAGGTTTGGAACTATTGGGGGTTTGATCACGTGAGAACAGAAATGAATCACTAGTAAAACGTAACCATAAGAAGATAAAGTTCCTCTATATGGATTGTTGATCTTTCTTCTCTTTGTCCAAACTTTTACTGTGCGTACTCACACCCATCTCATTCGTCAATCCCGAGTCAAGAAAGAAGGAAAGAGGCGAACAATCTTACGAAATAAAACCAAAGTTCTCAACCTGGGATCGACCATAGCATAAGTAAGTAACAATCTAGTATTCTCCAACGCTAACCTGTTCTCGAACCCAATATCACAAGCCATTCCTTCTGGTATAGTAGCGGTCGGAGGCATATTGAGTTTAATGATCGGTATTCGAGCTCTAGGTAACATTTTCACGTAGAAGTTCGTTTCTACAAACCGAAGAGATTATTGTCAGGTCACTCTCAGAGCGAGAGAGAGGGAGAATGTGGGAAACAAGGAAAGGGATAAGCTTTACCTCTCTCGATCAGAGTTCCCAATTGTTCAACTAATTCTGAAGGTTGTCGAACTGGCGCATCTTTGCCCAAGAAACAACACAGATCCATATCTGAAGATAATACACGAATACACGTTAGCTTCTAGTCTTCGAATCGAAGAAGAGAGGGAAGGTAAATAGTTTACCTGAATTCTTTAAAGCGAATCCATTTGCCATAGACCTAAAGAAAAAGGGAAGGATATCCGTTTGTCAGCTCGTCTTGACCAACCAAGTAGAGTAGAGTAGAGTAAAGAGGGACTTACCCGAAAGGTAATAGTTTACTACCGGGAGAAATAGTTTGTACCAACTTTTCTAAATACTGTCTAGCTTGTTCTTTCGCTTGATACTCCTCCGGTAAAGGTACTACAGAAGGTACAAAGTTCTGTTCCAAATATTCACTCAAAATCGGCGCGTTGACATAACTTGGATCTACTCCGAGTATTGAGGTTGAACTTAAACTTGTCGTCGTCGTCGGCGTTGTGGTTGTTGTTCGATCTGAAGAAGGGTAGTAGTACCCTGAGTGAGGTACTGGAGATTGAGTAGATGAAGTCAAGGAAGTGTTGGGAGTAGTCGTAGAACAAGGTTGATCAGGTCGAGTCGGAGAGTTCGAGTCGGACGAGGAAGAGGAAGCTGAACTGGTCGACCTCGGTGTTGATCTAGTAGGTGAACTCGTCCGACTAGCGGGACGAGACATGGTATTTCGTGTAATCGAAATTGAATGTGAGAGTTTGAAGAGAGTGAGTAACTGCAGTCAGTCTGTGAGAGCGAAACTTTCTCTCCTCCTTTCCGACATTTCTCTCGAATCTCTCGTACTCTTTCGGGTATTTATATCTGTTTGAATGAGGTTTTGCATTGTTTTTTTTTAGGGATAGACAAATTCAGACAGATAGAAAAAAGAAATTTATTCGGAAACTGCCAGAATTCGCTTTCTTCTGATTCGTTTGTTTTTTCTTCTTTCCCATCATCCAGTTCTCGAAAGATCTGCATAAGCACCTTCGATAGCGTTCTTCAACTGGAAAATATCAATCCAATCAATTTTTGTATGTTAGTTTGCTGCAAAAACAAAGTGAGAAGTAGAGAAGAGAAAAAAATTGTGGTTTTTTTGAACTTACCTCTCTATAACTAACTATCAAACAACTCGCTTCATCCCTACTAACCAACATTATTTTCTCTTCTACACCACAATCCAACTTGTTCAATTGAGTCAACACGTGACTCAAATCTGTCACGGGTCTACCATTCTCATCAACTTGATGGAAAACGTAATCTCTGAAAAGTTTAATCAAGTATCGATCTCCAGTTTCTGCCCATCTAGGATCGTGATCGAACCTAGATCGACACACACACACAAGGTGATCAGCAAGGTTGTACTGAGGTGAAAAGAGAGGTAGCTAGAGAGAGAGAAATTAACTGACTCTGGTCTTTCATTAATGAAACCGAATTTACACAACAACCTCACCAATCTACCATTCTCCAATTCCCTCATCAATTCCCTCTCGACGGTATCTTGTGCAACCAAACTACTATTCAATTCGTCTACGACCCTAGTACTCATCAGAGTCATTACTTCTTCAATAGTTTTCCTAGGTCCAGGTTTCGATAAAAGGTATAAAACTACATTCTTTAAATCTGGTGAATACATTCTAGAAATGTGATCTACAGATTTAGGTAAATTGTGTACTGCTGAAATCGAACCGCATGCTAAACTGATAATCAATTTACCAAAACTTAATAAATCTTCTTGTTGATACCCTGCAACATTCTGGTTTTGATTTTGGGGACCTCCTCCTCCTTGATTAGTAGTATTGGTAGTAGTAGTAGTATTATCCCAAGTTAAACAATCCATTACGCTACAACTTGCCAACCTAACTCTGTTTTTACCAGTCACTAAAACTCTATCAACTTCTAAACTCCTCACCGCTAAACCGTTTTGATGTACACATTTCAATCCCGAACCGATTTGAACTATATATGACCATAAAACTCTTTCTGGTAAAGTATTGTTGTTACTACCTGAACCTCCACCAATTCCTCCGATTCCTCCGAGTGAGTTGTTGAGTTGGTTAGAAGGTTGTTGTTGTTGAGGAGTTAATCTTGGATTGTTTACCCCTCTGAATGGAGCAGAAGCAGTACTAGTAGCAGTAGTAGTAGTAGTAGACCAAGGGTTCGGAGGTAAACTAGCCGAAGGAGACAAATGAGCTTGGTACAAAGTTTGAGAACAAGGATAAAAATCAAACACGAAAATGATTGATTGATCTCCGAACGCTCTAGTAGTGAAAGCTTCTTTGACCGATACCAACCCTGGATGTTTGACTCGAGTCCATTTCTCTACGATTTGAATCGCTTGTTCAGAGTTTAACCTGAACCCTTCAATCCTTCTCAAAACGTAACAAACTCCTTCAGATTCTTTCCAAGCTTTGTAAACTGAAGATTTGTAACCTGCGAATCCGTTAGAAGAACTATTCGGATTGTTACTGTTCGATGAGGTGGAGGAAGTCGAAGTGGAAGAATTTAGTTTGGTTAGATTAGTGTAACCTCCAACTTCTTCAGGTAGAGATAAATCTAGTGGGTTCGGAGTAGTTGTTGATTGAATCGCTTCAGATTTCTCAGTGAGAGCAATGTGGAGAGCTGGAGGTAAGAAAAAAGTCGTAGTGGGAGAATGAGTAGGATTGTGTTGTTGATGGTGGTGGTGATGGGGATGAGGTCTCGTAGAAGGTAATGGATGATATAGATGGTATTGAAGCTATCGATTCGTCGATCAAAGGGTAAAAAAGAGTCAAGTCTCATTCTGTGCGAGAAAGACAGAGTTGTGCAAATGATGCTTACAGGTTGTCTAACGAATCCCATAGCACCTGCTAAAGCAGGATGATGGTGACCAGTCAAATGCATACCATTGTTGTAGTATGCGGCTTCGGCAGCAGCTTGAGCGGCAGCGGAAGGTTGAGGAGGAACTACTGAACCACTCGAAGGTAATCCTGTGCCGTTCTGAGAGTAGTTCATGTAAGGACCATCTTGAGCGTTCTATTGTTGATCGAGGAGGATTTAGCTCGCTTCTATAGAGCGAACGAAGGGATGGAGAGAGAAAGGAGAAAACTAACTATATCCATAGCTTGTTGATAATACTCTGACATGTCTTCTACATTATCTCCTTGTTCTTCTTCGTGTTGTTGATGAGCTGTTGTTGCTGTTGTTGTCGAAGTATTACTAGCCGGAGTGAAATAAGGAGCATCTTCTGAAAGTGCCGGTCTGTTAGATCGTTTTTTTCGAGGGATCGTTCAATTGATCAGTTTTCTCGAGGATACGACGCGCGTTTGTTTCGAAATGAAATGAGAACTCACGTAACTGTTCTTCGAGGTACGAATTCAGCAGCTCCAGTAGTTAAAGCCGATCCTCCTCCTCCTCCTCCTCCTCCTCCTCCTCCACCAGGTACGAAAACTGCTGCATTCGCTGCTGAAGCTACTGATAAAGCGGTAGGTGTAGATGAGCTACAACCAAGGAGGATAAAGCGTGAGATTGAGCGAGAAGAGTATACATAAAGAGAGAGAAAGAACTTACGGCACAGGTGCAGGACTCGCAGGAGCAGAAGGAGGCGCCTGATAAGGGTTCTCGAACAATTCGTCAGAGATCGTATACCCTTAAGGAGAGCTATAGAGAAAACTACTCAACTGGATGATCGAACGAACAACCTTTACCTTCGAACCTACAACTACCATAAATTAACGCGTTCCTACATACTCTAGGTTGTTCTACTCGAGTGCACAATACACAAGATGGATCAGTTCATCAATGAAGAGGGAGAACGAGAGAGAAGGGGAAAGAATGGAACTCGCGTTTGATCGAATTCGGTTGAGCGACTGGAGATGCTGGAGAAGAGGTAGAAGTAGAAGAAGAAGGTCTGACTATTGGAATAGCTGAAGAACTACTACTCCCTCCTGGTGGTGGTGGCATATTTGGGTCGATCGGAACTAGTGATCAAGAGGAGAGGGGGAGATGAAGTTCGAAGCAACTCTTCTCGACTATTTTAACGCTCGACTGCTTTTAACTAGTTATATCAACTAAGATCCACTCGTATTTATTACCGTGGTTGCAAGATGGTTATAAAAATGAAAGACATGTCGGCGATGGTTGAATTGAGATGACAAAATGAGTACAACTTTCACGTTCAGCTCCCCCTGCTCCCCCTTCCTACCTTCAATCACTCACTCGGTTTTACACGTACTCGACGACGACAGCAAGAGCAAGAAGGTCAGAAGCAGGAAACACTCGGATCTAAAGAAGCGGGACTCCGACTAGCATACATTCGACCAATCGTTCGATAGCTTCTTCATCAAACTCTCATCTTTCTCTCCCGATCGCAGTTGGTTGGGCAGCAATCACGAAGGAGGAGAGAATGTCATTCACTCTGGATCGACGGGATGCCAACACAGCTGCACCGTCTTCTATAACTCAGGCGATTCAGACTAGATTACCGAGTTCCACTAGGTAAGTTTTTAGTGCCGAGAGGACCTTTTTAGGTTTCTCTCTCCCTTCCTTCCTTCTCTTCACTCTTTACTCTTTTACTGAACCAGTATAACGACTATGTCTGGATGGGGAAACAGTCCAGTGATTATTCCAACCTCGTCAACATCAAACTCAAACTCTTCCAACGATCCTTACGATTACAACTCTTCGGCCTTCACCACTTCTTGGATCACTTATTTAGCAATCATAGTAGTAGCAGGAGTTTTAGTAGCATTAATATCTTCGAGATACTTCTACATTCGTCGATATTACCCTCACCCTTCATTGCGAGCTTATTTCTTACCTCAAAATGGAATCCATTTCGACAAGATAGGTTTACATATCAAAGGTGCACCCGATAGGATTAGACAACCTGTCATGACTACTTTACAACAAGTTTATGGTGCTTCACCAAACCAGAGAGTCGAGGAGAGGAGAGAAAGGAGGAGAAGGAGAAGGAATCGACAAACTGTTGGAGAAACTTTGGGACCTGGTGGTACTAGGATTGGAGATAGAGATTCAGATGACGGTTGGGATTACGAAGATGATATAGATCTAGTAGAACAAGGTAGAGGTGGAGGTAGAGGAGGAGGAGAATTACCTCAATATCAAGCAGATTCAGGTTTACCAGCTTACGTAGCTCCTCCACCTATACTTACTCTCAATACTTCTACACCTACACCTAGAGGAGGAGACGATGAAGTGGATAGTTATTTACCTAGCGCAGCAGAGTACGAAGCACTTTCGAGAGGGAACCGAGATGGAACGATCACTTATCCTCCTCCAGTTCACGTTCACGGTGCTGTTACTTCTCCTTCCTCTCTGTACCCATCAGAACCACCACCTTCTTTCTCGAGAGCAAACTCTGGTATCTCTACTCGATCGAGGAGGAGTCAAAGACGACCGACAACCACGACAACGACAACAACAAACGTTGTTAATACTGAAAACGAAAACGATTCTACCTCTACCTTCGAAACTCAACCTGAAGATGAGGGCAATGAAGAGGGAGGTAGGAGGAGACAATCAACTGTTACGGCAAGTTCAAGCGCAAGTAAACTCAATGATGACGAAGAAGACTCGATCAAAGTCGCTACAGGAGGTTCTTCAAAAGTTACATTAGGTTCATCTTCATCGACTTCTAATCATTCTACGAATAACGAGACCAAGGAAGAAGAGGATACACAAAACCATAAAGAACAGTAGAAACTCATATCGTCGACTTCCTTTTTCCTTTGCATCTCCTCCTCTTATTGCTATACCCGGTTTCACGTCTGTTTCCTCCATGTATCCCCATCGCCCTTCTCGACTTGTAGCTCGTTATCTAAATTACCCCCCTTTGCATCAGCTTGTTACGAATGCCCTGAACGTTATATCATCTTTTTTTTTTTCCTGATCTTTCCTTTTTGTTGGAACCAATTGCTCGTTTTCCCCCTCGACCCCTTTGGCGATCTCTATTAGCTGTAGAGAATGAGAATAATGAGCGCGGCACCTGTCAATTGCTCTCGAGAAGCAAAGTGATCGACTCGACTCATGAAAAGTGAATCTCTTTTTATTTTGAAACGCTTGCAACAAAAGCACAGAATGCTAACGATCAGGTCGTTCTATTTGATTAGAAAAGAAAACGATTGTTCTACTCTTGTTCTCCCCTGCAACGACAATCGCAACCTGCAACTGCACAAACTTGAGATCGTTCGAACCATTCCAATAAATGAGTTGCGTGACCTCCGTGACGACACTTTTGACACCACGCCAACATCGAAGCTAACATCCGCATCGAGTCACATCAGTGAAGGCTATCCGCTTGCACAAAGTAAGAAAAACTTACAACCATTAACTTCGAAAGCATGGATCGAGGGACGAGTCAAGCAGATGCTACAAGCCGGTAATTGTTTACTGCAAGAGGGGCACAGAGTACTCTATCACCGATCAAACGAATAACGTTTTGTCAGTTTATGAGGCCAGCAAAGGAAGATCGAGAGAAACGAAAGAAAAAGAAGAAAGAAAAAAAAACTGACTTTTCCAGCGACTCCTGAACCCATTCCTCTACTACTATAGAAATCGTTTCTAGTTCCTGCACTTTGAGGTCCAATGTTTGTAGCACAGTATCCACACCTGACGACGATTTGAGCAGGTGCGATCCTCCTCAACATGGTCGCGACTTCGTTCGCTTCCGAAGGTTTCCCAGCCAATCTACTCTGCTCCATCGCAGCTCTAGCTCTTACTCCTCTAGCCGTATCGAATTTAGCTCGGTCTGTCCACAGTCTCAACTGATCTAATTGAGAACGGTAAGTTTCGATCCAACGAATCACTCTTTGATCGTTTCGAATCAACCCGGGAGAAACGAAAGAGTAGGCCAACGCGGCAGTTTGAACGTCCGAAGTACGATCGACGTAGTTGGATAAGAGAGTGAGACCGTCGTTCCGGAGACCGAAAAGGAGTACTGCTTCTAGGTCGCCGAAAGAGAGTGATTCGTTTTCTAGTTCTTTCAAGAATGAAACGAGCTATTTTTTCGTTATCTCGTTCGTTTCGACTGAATCAGTCAAAGCTCGGCAAGTCCTATGAAAAAGATGCGACATTACCTCTGAATCGGATAAGAACCTAGAAGTTTATAGAGAGAGAGAAATATTAGTGAGACTCGATTCCAGGAGAAGAGTGAAGTTTTTCCTCACCTCAAAGCGACTGCAACCCGATCTCTCAACGGTAAACCCATCTCGTTTCCAACTTCTCTCCATTCACCGCTCGCGAGGAACGCGAACAACGCTCTGACCCACGGTACTTCGATATCGGTGGACAGAGAAAGAGATTGACATAATTCTGCATAGGTAGATTCCGAACCGTCTCTCGAAGAATTCCGTTGAGCGAGGTAGGCGGCGAGGATCGGTGCAAGCATTCGAAGTTCACGATCTATCACAAGTGAGGTCAGCGGTGCTTGTTGAAGATCAGTCTTGGAACGAGGAGGGACGAACCTTTGCAAAGTCTTAGATAATTCATACTCTTTTCGAGTTGACCAGAGAAGAAAGCGTGTTTGGCAGCTGACTCGTAATCTCCGGATTTCTCGAAGCTACAGAGATGATCAGGAAGGTTAGTAATTTCTCGAACATTTGAACCTCGATGAAAGAAAAGGTAGAAACTGACTCTGAACACACGACATCGACGGGTAACTCCCACTCCATTCCACAAACTTGTAAAGCTAGTTTCCTCTGATCTTTGAACGAAGAAGAAGAGATGGCGAACACATGTTCGAGTTTCCTCCTGACGACGAGTTGAGAACAGGCAGCGTCGAAAGCTGCAGTTTTAAGGTAAGAATCATCCGGTCTTCGATGAGATCTCGAAGAGTTGGGTCGACGATCGGTGCTTCTAGGAGTCGAGTAGCCTGAAGATCCACTACTGAGAGGGAAACCGTGCAAGATTCGGAGCACTCCTCGATACCGGAAATCGTAATCGTTCAAGCAAGAGTTTCCTGACAAAGCTTGTGCACCTGCAGACGCCGTTCCAGATGGGTAACAGTTAGTGAAGATCGGCTCGGAAACACTCCACAGGAAATGACTCACGACCGATCCAACGCCAAAATTCAGCGAGAGAAGCTTCACAAAGTCCAACGTTCTTGTGAGCATCTGCGCCGTATCCACTCAACACCCTCTGTCGTAACAAGACTGACATGTCTTCTGCGAGTGCGTTGATATCCGATTCTTCTTCTGCTAGGTCTTGATTCAACATCATCGGTGCTTCCGTGCTCGGAAGTCTCTGAAGTTGCATCGAAGGTCTCGGAGTAGCGTTTCGATCGACTAATCCAGTTTGTTCCTGAAACCCTCTACCTCGAGTGATGGTGGGATCGATTAAAAGTGGAACGCTTCGAGGTGATTGAGGAGGTAAAGAGTGATGAGGACCGTCGCCAGAAGATTCGAAACCGGGATTTGAATCGGTAGAGATTTGGAAGGATCGGAAGTGAGAGAGGGAATTCGAAGAGCTTGTGAGAATGCCTCGTTCTAGGAAGTCGTAGTTGAGTGTGTGAGGAAGAGAATCGATTTCGAGTCGGTGACCCGTTGATCCAGGTCCTGGAGAATCTCGAGATAGACCAACTAGGCGAATTGGAGCTGAAGGATTCGTTGAAGTTGCGAATGCAAAAGAAGACAGTGGTTGGCTGAAAGAACGAGCTGTCATGGATTCAGCGAGAGAACGTCAGCAAACTATGGAGGGAGAAGGAATAAAATTTGCGTAAGAAACTCACATCGTCTATCATCGAGTACGATAGGCATCCTCAGTATATCGTCTCTTCCATTGGTGACTCCCTTCTCTTCCCACACGGGTCTCCTACCCTCCATCGTCAACTCTGACAAACTCGCTTCCAACTCTCCGCTCGACGTTTGTTGCATCAATTTCGGTCCAGGTCCATCCACCAAGTTCCAAACTCTGACAAACGACGAGTCCTTCTCGAGAGTAGCGATAATCCCGCTCCTCTGAGGATCCCAATTAATCTCACCTAGCGGTTTCAATGGTGCTCCGCTCCTCCTCGAAACGGTGGGTACAGCACCTGCTTCAGCTTCCGAGAACGATAGCAAAGGGTCCATAGGTTTCCTAAGATCCCACAACCTGACCACTCCGTCGTCTCCGTGAGAGATGAATTGTTGGGAATTGAAAGGGTTCGCTGCCAATCCGTGAACGCTTCTTGAACCCCAACTCGTTACTGTAGAAGGCGGTGATCGTAAATCGTAGATTCTCAACCACTTGTTCGACATTGCTGCTGCCAGTAGAGGGGAAGTTGAAGATGGGGAAGAACCTTGAGGTGAGGACAAGAAAGTTGCAGAACTGATGGCTTCTGAAGAACCGAAAGATAGAAGGGGATGCGGGTCGAGGTGTCCGGATTGAGAGGTAGAGTTCGAGTTGCTAGTAGTAGCAGGAGAGTTGGCGCGGCCTCTCTGTGAGGTTTCTCGGTGTAGAGAGAAACCTCGAGGTTGCGAAGGAGATGTCGTCCTCGATGATCCTCCTCCTCCTCCTCCTGTTGATTCGAGTGTTCTAGCTGTCGTACTGATATCGTAGATCAACAGAGACTCTCCTCTGCCCTTTTCGAGTCCAACTGCGAGTAATCCAGGTTGAGAATTGGAAAAAGCGGTTGCAGTGATCGGTCTCGAATGTCGAACTAGCTCGTACGAACAACTCTCTATCAGCTCAAGTGGTACTCGCCGAAGTAGTCTGGGGGCTCACCATTGATCTGTACAACATTCGTCCCGTTTCCTTGCTGTCTCGTTGAACCATCTTGACCTCCAAATTTAACCAACAAAACTCTGCCCGTTGTGAGACCTGCGGCTATCAGGGGTTGATCAGAGTCTGAAGGGTACCATGCGAACGTTCTGAGTCCAGGTAACTCTGTCACGACCGAGAGAGATTTGAAAGTTGATGAAGGTGAAGTGGGGAGATGATCCTTAGCTCGTCAAAGAGATGAATCAGCGAGTGATGGCTTTGCAAGGTGGTACTGGGATAACAAGAGCTCGTGAAGACTCACCTCGTACTCGTACAATCGTAGCTCTGCGTTTCCTCCAACCAAACACTGATTCGAATTCCACAAGACTTTGCCTCGCTGAGAAGACATTGCTTGCCCTCGAATCTATCCCTTGAGTATCTTGAACGTAGATATGTAGAGTCGAGATGTGTAGAGGAGATGAGAGGAGAGAGAAGGTAGAGGGAGAAGGATCAGTGAACTTTTTCTCGTCTTTGACCTCAAGTCTCGGAAAGAGTTCCTCTCACTATTCTGACTCCAGAGAATTTAACAAGAGGGCGGGAATGAATGACCCAAAGTGTTCAAAGTTTTTACAACAAGAATCGCCATTGGAAAGTTTGTAAAGCGCAAGAGAGATTACAAGATGCGAATGGTAGTAGCGACAATGTAATTGGAGAGAATGCTTGAGATGATACAAGTGATCTGAGTGGATACACATAAAGAAGTATGAATGTGAACTAAGCGAGAGAAGCTACTTCCTGAGCTTCTTCTCCTCTGACTCTACTGACGATTCGAGGAAGAGCGGGCGACAGGATCAGTCCGAATCGCTCAAATGGGAAGAGAGAGAGACACTACGGCTCACCTTGACTCGTCAGTTCCGCGAATTTGACAGAGCTCGTTCGCGTTGTCGCTCGAAGTGAGACCAGATCGAATTCGTTCCGTTGATGGCGAATCGCACGTCTGGTCTGATTCCAACCTAGTAGTTGCTAGTAAGTTCCGTACAGCTCGAGAAGTGTTGTTTGCGGCGGATCCAGCAAAGTTCGCAGCATTCGGTCCAAGATCTGAAGTCCCTCGTTCCAATCCTAATCGTGTAGGTCTAGTCGAGATCAAGTCAGGTGTGTTGCTCCTGACTGGACTAGAAAGTAGGAGAGCGGCAGATTTGGTAGGTTGGAGAGAAGCGGATTTCGAACGATTGAGCGAGGTGGTCGGGAGAGAGGAAGTGGTAGAATTGAGACGTTCTTCAAACGACATTAATTCCGCCATGAAACCGAGGTCTACTCGATCGAGAAGATAGTCAGATCAAAGGAGGATATAGGAGGAGGGGAAATTGAGAGACTGACTCGGTGAGATTTTCTCTCTGCGGGAAGCTACGAAATTGTAAGCTCTCTGCAGATGCCAACGATACCTTACAACGACAGAGAGAAGTTAGCGTGAGGGTATTCGAATAGGTGAGGCTGGCGGACTCACAGATGCATCAAATAAGCCAAAACGACCATGCACGATCTCGATCTTCCCAGAAAACAATGGACATAAACTTTTCTCCCCCTCAATCTAGCATCATCCAAGATCTCACACCCTCTGTCGAGTACTTCCGGTACTCTGGTCTCTTCGATCGAATCCCGAATGGGTAAGTACCAATATTTCTCGATAAACTTGCCTCGCTCAGCTCGATCTTGATCGTTCGTAGACAATGGTTGACACTCTACGGCCAAGTTGATGACCTCCGTGATACCGAGCGAGTCGAGGTGAGAGAAATCTTCGAGAGAATGCGGCTCCTGCCCGAGATAGAGCCAGTCTAGTATCAATGAAGGTTCGAAAGGCGGGAGAGCGTCTTCGTTGACGAGTGGAGTAGGGACAGGGAGAGATGTCGTTGCTGAAGGAGATGTAGGGGAGAGAGGATTCGGAGAAGGAAGTGCGAGGTCGGATTCGGAGAATACTTGCGCTGAAGGTGATTTCGATTGCGAGTGACAGAGTTCGTGTAAACTCATTTGTCTAGAAGGGGTTTGACTCGCCGTGGAAGAATGATCTGATCCTCCTCCTCCAGAAATTTTGAGAGATTCGAGGTTCAATCTTGGAGGTGGGGCTTTTCGATTCTCCGATTGCTCGTAGGCTGTCGGGCTGTCGATGGTAGCAGGAATAGAGGATAACAGAGGGGCAGCTGAAGAAACTCCGGGTCTCGAGTGAGGTGCCAACAAACTCGAAGAGGTATCGAGTTTGCCCAAAGATGCTCTAGTCCGAGCTTGCGGTGGTGGTGCTGCGAGAGGTCTTGTTGTTTGAGCTGCAGGTTCTTCTACCTCAGGTTCACCTGCCACTATCCATTTCCTCAACCTTTCTTCCCCTTTCGCCGCTGCTCCCAATTCTCTATCTAAAAAGTACACCTTGTCCACCTCTGTTTTCTTCTCCAACACCGACAGTAGCACTCTACCCGAGTTTACAGCACCTACTCCTTTTTTCGCTGCTCCGCCTTGCGGACAGTTCATCTTGTCGTCAAGCACGACGACTTGCTTCCCTTCGAGTCCTTTGAAGGTCTTCTTCCCCAACGAAGTTGTGATGAAATCGTCCAACTTGAAAGACTCGAGACTCTTTCCAGTACGTTTCGACAACCTCTTGCACAAGAGACTTGGGAATGAAACGTTGCTGTCGGAAGAAAAATTCGTTAGCTCTGCCGAACATACCCTTTCGAATTCTCAAGGAAGATGTGAAAAACCTACATGGAACCGATTATCCTGGATTCCAGATAAGATTCCATACTACTTGTATCGATCACTAAAACTTCCTCTCCCCTAGTTGCCAAGAGGTGTACAAGCTGAAGAGGGTCAAGAGATGTTGCGAGTTTCGTTGACGGATTTTGTTCAGCTTGTGGAAGAGTTGAAGACTTTTCTTCGAAGTCATTATGATTCGGAGGAGCTGGTACTGGTATCATATTGCTGATGAAGCGAGGGGGGATACCTGAAGGCGTGGGAGGAGAGTCGACGAGAGGAGGGCTTGAGGATTTTGGTGCCGTGAGACCTGAAGGACGACGAGCTAGTCGACGAAGTGTCGGAGCTGTCTGAGATGAAAGTATAGGGTGAGGAAGAGGGGGAGATGGAGGGCCGAGTTGAGAATAGAGGAATGAAGAGAGCGAGAGCATTGGAAGAGAGTGAATCGAATAGAGGAAAGAAGAGGCAAGTCGTTAGCTACTTCCTTTCCTCGGTTCAACTATGACGCGCAGAAGAAAGAACGAGAGGCAAGGTGGTCGAGGAATGGTCGAGTAGGAGGGAAGGCATTTGATTGCGAGCCGAGGGAGAATTGGAGAACATACCGAGAAACAAACTAAATAGGGAAACTCACCTAGTTCCGACGAATGTTTAAATGCTCTTTCAACAGAAGAACTCGACTTTTTCTTCTTGCAGTTTCTGGGGAGCCTCGGGCCGTAGAGAACTTTGAGAGAGGTCTGTTGTTTCGAGTTGAGCGAAAAGGCCAAAGTTTCGATTGTCAAAGGTTGTTGTTCTTCCCTTTGCGCGCTTGTTTTATACGAAGAAGTAGTCTAATAGCGTATGCCGAACGTCGGATCGTTGGTAGAAGTGTCGTGAGAGGTGCAATAAGCTGGTGGAGATGAGAGGATCCGGTCTAGGATTGTGCCGCGTTTCGATTCACTGCTTTAGGGATGGTCGATCAGGGTGAGTGATCCTGGATGTCTCTAGACCATATGAGGCTATCAGATGCGATACAAGGGATGAGAGAGAAGGAGAGAACCTGACCGCATCTTCTCTCTCTCTTCCCCTTACAACAACTCTGCCTCATGCAATCTTCATGTCTGATACTTCCAAGCTCCTAGGACAGCTCAAGAATCCTTACGATACTCCACCATCTTTCGAACAACTCGCAGCAGACGTTCCGGAGCTAGCTGAGCAGTGAGTTTCTCTCAAACTGCTTCAACATCTTTCCTTTTGGACCTCGTTGTTGAACATAGAGCTGCTCCAGTATCGTGAAAGGCTCTTCTGGTCAATGCACGATAGATTGGAAAAATGATGAATCAGTTCGGTAAGCTCTTACTTAGCAGTCCTCACGGTGAATTCGCAGTTTCTGAAATTCTTCGTCTCCAAAGATGCTTGACAAGGGCGTTACTCAAACGAGATTTCGATATGCAAGTCGAATTACCTAGAGATAGACTGTGTCCTACCGTGAATTCGCTCTTTTCCCTTTTCGCATTTTGGTCTTAAGCTAACCCTGCTTGCGATTCCGTCCGATGGTTCTGCAGGTTCCAAGTCGGTGAGTTCCTTGGAGCACGTGTCTTTCATGAAACAGTGTTCCGCTGACAGGCGATCGAGATGGATTCACGATTCAAAAAATAACTACAAAAAGATTAGAGTATTGTCTTTGGGTACTCAAGTTATCTCTCTTGACTCCTCAAACCCCTCCTAAACAGAGAAGCCGTGTTATAGGTCTCGATATGTGAGTGTATTACTGCCTTGTTTTCCGTCTTTCGAGGATCTGAGGTTGAACTGATTTATTGTTTCATTCTCGCAGAGGTACCGGAGCTTCATGTATCTACCCTCTCCTACTCGCACGGACAATCGAACGATTACGATTGCCTCAGTCTAGTCAATCTGCCACCTCGGAGCGGACCTCAGGAGAAGGAGAAAAAGTAGATGGAAGAATTGATTTTCACCTTCTCGCAACTGAGATTGATAAAGACAGTTTAACAGTCGCTCGCAGTAACATCAAGAACAACAAAGGTTGTGAAGATCGAATCAAAGTGTTGCAAGCAGATGAAGGAGCTACAGATTTGATAGGAGCGAAGTTGCTGGAACAGAACTTTGGAGAAGGAGAAATGTGAGCACCACCCGGTTTCTTCTCTCACGCTCACTCGGAATTTATGAGTTGACCGTACTCCAAAACTGTGACGAAAGGATCGATTTTGTCATGTGTAACCCTCCTTTCTACACTTCAATGGAGGAGATCGAACTGTCAGCTCGACAGAAAGAACTTGAACCTTTCGCAGTCAGCAACCCTTCCAGTCTCCTTTCCCGCTTCTTCGATGATCATACTGAGGATATTCCCCGTCTCTGATAGGTCTGTACTGCGGCGAACAACGAGTTGATTACGACAGGCGGAGAAGTAGAATTCGTCAAGCGAATGATCGAGGAATCCCTCAGAATCGGACCGACTCTAGTGAGGTACGTCCGGACCTCGTCGCTCGAATCATCAATTGCAACAACTCCTGTAAGACTGACGTCGTTGTCAGATGGTTCACGAGCCTGATTGGAAAATATTCCTCCATTTCCCCTCTGGTTGCTCTACTTCGTGAACACAGAGTAAGGCTGCGAATCCCCTTCTCGGTAGTTCTTCTCTCTGTCACGTCGATTTCAAACTGAACCAAATTGATGACCCTGGCAGATCTCAAATTATCATCTTCATTTATTGCGAAACTCTGGTCAAACTCGTCGATGGATTCTCAGTTGGTCTCTGCAAGAAGAACGCATCCCGGCTGTAAGTTGTTCGCTTCTTACTCTTTTTATGTAGCCCGAGTTGAAAAAAGAGTCTCCTGCCCAGATTCTCTTTTCTCAAACGAACGAATCTCTCGAAGGAGAAGATCAAACTTCGTTCAATCTTCGAAAACTTCTACCTCAACCTCCTGTGCTAAGATTCCACTCCTACGAACTCTCTCCCGACATCGTCTACGATTCATCAACGTTTCCATTTCCACTCGATGATCCCGACCTCGTTCCAGCGACCGCTTTGCTGCTTCTCTCTGAAAAGCTCTTGTCTGACCTCGGAGATGCAGTAAAAACTGAGAGTGTTCCATCGTTCATTCCTCCGAAAGATTCCACCTCGTCCCCTTCTGATTCTTCGACAACAACAAAAGTCCGAACCTCCCTCAAAGCGAAGGAGAATAGTTGGTCTAGATCCGCTCGACGTCGTAAACGTGACGAAGAGTCAACAATGTCTACTGCTCCTCCTCCTCCTCCTCCTTCGTCGGAAAATTCGAACGAGTGTAATCTCCTCGGAGTCGATTTCGAAATCTCGCTGGTTCAAGTTCAGGGAGCGGAAGATGGACGAGGTGATGAGAGCCGTCGGAAGAGGAGTATTCAGCTGAGAGGAGAATGGGTGAGAGGATTGGATTCGAGGAATAGTGGAATCGCTTGGGAGAGTTTGTGGGGAGTGGTCAAGAGGAGATTAAAGGACATGCTCGCTGTTACTGCAGCTGAGTTTCGTGCTATAAAGAGTGTTGCACGAGGTCGAGAAGCGATGGTAGATGAAGGAGAGGGAGAGGAGAGGAAAAGGAGAAAAGTCGATTGATTGAAAGATTTCAGGGAATCGCAGGTATTTGAACTTTTTCACCTGTATGAAGTATGTTGTAATCATCAGAAGTCAGTCGACAAGTGGATCAAGGGCAACGAAAGAGAGGAATCGAGACGCACCTTCGTAGCTCACTTTCACTTTTGATAACTTCATACTGTACTCATTCCTCCTACAAGGTTCACTCTCGACCTCTACCTTGATGACTGATAGATTCTGATGAGGTCGAGTAATCACTTGAATATTTCTCCAAGCGAACAGACACAAGTTTTCGAGAGTCGAAGGTCGAGATAGGAAGAACGAGAGATCTGCATCAAGGTTCTTCTGCGAGATATGTTCGGTCACAGAGAGCGGTAGGATCTCTTCCAGTAGATCTAGTGCGACGATCTGACCCCTAAATTTCGCAAAAAGAGGGCTGTCAGCGAAAAGACTCGCGGGAGGAGAGAAAAACGAATGAACTCACGTTTTCGCGCAGAGTGGTCCTTTGAACGTGACATGAAAAGTATACTCATGTCCATGTATGCTCGTTGCAGCACCGTAACGTCCAACATTCGCTTGTTCACTCAGACTCGAAGACCACAGTCGATGAACGGCTTTTACTGTAGGAGGAACAGCCTACGTATTAGCGTCCAATTGCTCCGAAGACTGTTGTGTAAAGTCCACTTGCCTGTACAGCTAAGCTGTATAGTCACGAGAGGAGCTGTTTCGAGGGGAGGGCTCATGTTGAGAGATGAAGGATTCGGGGAAGCTGATTCAGTTTGGTTGACCCTTGCCGGTTGAGCTACCGTACTAGGTTCTACTTGCATATTTGTCGTGATTTCAGGGTCGTTCAGCAGTCGAATGAAGAGACTGAGGGATTGAAGGGGTATGGAATCGCGTCTTCCAAATTTGTTGACAGATTCAAATGATTTCAATTAACAGCACACAACTAGAGATACTATGACGTAAAGTAAGATGAAGAGTAGAGAAAAAAGTACAAAGCTAAAAAAAAATCGTAAAAAGAAATTAAGCAGAAAAGAAAAAGAAAAATCCCGATGGTATTTTCGCGATTAAAGAGAGAGAGATCGTTTTTGTTGATTCGTTCCTCCATTCCACACACTGCTGCTCTCATACATTGTCGACGTTGTCTTCCTTTCGCTGCCCTCCCAAACTCCCTTTCCAGCTTGCCCTCCTCACCTCGATGATCCATCTCTTCTTAGTTGTTCGCTTGTACACCACTTACAACCGCAGCGACTCCCATTCCGAGTGCAACGACTCCCCAAATCCTACCTCCTTCAACAATTTCTTCCACTCTCCACCTCCTCTCTCCTCCCCCGTTACCAGCGATTCCACCGACCATTTCTTTCCAACCAGTAGTTCTCCAACTAGTTGCGAAAGTGCTCAACCCTGGAGTGTAACCAGATTCGGAAGCTTCTTGCAACAGAGTTCGTAAAGTTTTCGAGAGGGACAAACGAGAGTGAGATGCGATTTCGTGAAGTGCTGCCGTTGAGGAAGAAGAAGAAGGGGAAGGAAGGATGTAACCTTTCAAGAGAGCGATCGATAATCGAGTGAGAGCGAAGATGAGAGGTGAAGGAGTAGAGAGAGTTCGACGATTTCGACGTCCTCCTCTCGATTGAGGTTGCGAGGAAGAAGAAGAAGAAGAAGAAGAAGCTGGGAAAGCGAAAATCAAAGAGAGGATGAAGGGGACGAGGAGGGTTTGGAAAGAGTACCGGATGAGGGCGAAAGTGAAGAATGGATGGAAGAGAAGGTGGAATGCCGGGAAATGGAACGAAGCGGCGGGAAGATCTGGGAGGAAAAGTGAAGGGTAAGGACCGAAGGACTAGGTACGACATGGGAATTCTGATCAGTGCCACACACACTTCAAGATAGAGAGAGAAGCTAGATCAACTAACGTATTCGATCCAAGGAAGAGCTTCATAAGTGATCCAAGAGTATTCTGCGAACAGGATAGTCAAGATCAAGATCCAAGAAGAACTCAATCTGTACTGAGCTTCGGCAACTGCCGCTACTGAACCCCTTGCGACGACTCGTAAGTTGTGGGAAGAGGTTTTGCCGACCAACGATAGAGATCTCGAAGCTTTGCGACGTAAAGACCTCGAAGCTGGTACGAGTGCCAAAGGTCCGACTTCCTCCTCTTGTTGGTGAAGTTGATCGATCGTTTGAGAAGCTGCAGAGATGGCGGAATTGACTAGTTGACGAGGAGAAGATTGAAGGAGGGTATCGAAAATGTGAGGATGTAAAATAGCTTCCCTCATACTCGGGAGAGGACTGCCTGCACCTTCCGACTGACTCCTACTCGTATCCCCAGTAGTCGTCGAATCATGTTGGTACAATTGATCTAGAGATTTGCGGTCGTCCCCCTCTCCTCTTTCGAAAGATTCTTCAACGTTGAGTAAAGGATCTTCCATCGCTCCATTCTCCTTTACGATCCTTTCCAATTCTTCTTCAGGCATTTGAGACTCTGGCATGTGTTCCCAGATTCCTCTGAATTGTTCTTGATTGCGTTTGTGAGGGGAAGATTTGAGAGTCGCTCGTACTAGTTCGACTAGTTGATACTTCGAGAGGTATCCATTGTGAGTAGGTGCTACTCCTAGGTCTTGAACGATTTCGAGTAGTTCAGGTCTTCTTAGAGCTTGCAAAGGTCCTGTCAGAAGGAAGAGAGAGATCGAAGATGTGATGTCAATCAAAACAAAGCAAAGAAACTTTCGACAGTGACGTTTTGTAGTTGGTACTTACCCTCGTATTTCGACATCTTGATGAAACACTGACTCTATAGTGTTGCGAGAGAGAGCAAGACGCAGACTGAGGAGAGGTGACAGGGAGGAAAAACAAACAATTACAATATTGAAAGAAATGATCGCGCTTCTCAGTCGTAGAGATTAAAGCTAGTACAAATAGCTCGTTATACTCTACTACCTCTAACACAGCCACTCCAAGTGGCCGAGAAATTCAGTCGAATTAATCTCTCGGCAAGCGCTGCGCTCCCTCCTCTCTTCTCCCTTCTTCCCACCTTTGTACACAAGATGAAGAGATTATTCAACCGAAAGCAGTCACCACCCGAGTCTACCACTCCAGAGAACCAAGCGACTCCCCCTTCCTCGAGTTCACACCCCACTTCGTCGACTCCTCCCGCCTCTTTCCCTCCTCATCCTCAAGCTTTACCTCCTCCTCCGCGAATTCAGAATGTAGGGAATGCAATCGGTGAGCTTAATTCATCATTCCCCTGTAGTGTACTGGGGTTAAACTGATCCGATTCCTCGTCATCGACTAAGGTTGGAGTGTCAGCATGCCTCAATTCGATTTCCCTTACCTTTTGTCCTTGAGTGACTACCTATCCTCGAGCAGTCAAGCTTCTAAAGATGCCTCGAAAGCATTACGAACCGAATTCAAAGTCAGTTTAGAAATTCACGTTTTCTCTTTCCTCTTTCTTTCCTGAATGAAACTCAAAACGACTGAACTCGTTCCTCTTCCTGATTGTTTGCTCAGCACGGTGCCCCATTAGCTCAAGAACGAGCAGTCAGGTTGACTGGAATCCTCATGAAAAACACGGATCACAGGTTTCGTGAAAACGTTGCTTCAAAGAAATTCTTGGGAGATTTGACGGATCTAGTCAGTTCGAAGAAAGTTGAACCCAGAGTGAAAGAAATGGTTTATAGAGTATTCTCACCTTTGGCTTATGAATATCAAGTAAAGTAGCATTTTTTTTCCTATTTCGCTACGTTTTTTTTTTTTCGACTGACTCGCGCTCGAGCATTTTCGTTGTGTTATTTAGAGAGACGACGATCTTAAATCTATTACTCAATTCTTCAACAAACTTCTTTCTACCTCTTCTACCTCTCTCACTTCTTTCCCTTCTTCGCTAGATCCCTCTTCGAGAGCCTATCAACTGAACGGAGCTCCTCTAGATCCAGAAGATCCTCTCTTCACTCCTACTGGACTTTTACCTTCTTCGACTACTCGTTCCGGTAGACCCTCACGTAGAGAAAGAGGAGAAGGAATTCCTAAAGAATTGGAAAAAGTTCAAATGAGAGAACTAGGGGAGAGAGCTGACAAAGCTAGAGGGTTAGCTAGGTTGTTGAAAGAAGCGGTAGTTTTTAACAAGGAGGAAGAAGGAGGAGAAGATTCAGGATTGGAGAAGAATGAAATGGTTCAAGAGTTTCAATCACAATGTTTGGAAGAACAGAACGTTTTAGGGGAGAGCATGGTTTGGGCTACAGTACAAGCCGAGAAATCTAGACAACAATTAAATGAATCTAATGAGAATGATTCACCTCGAGAGGAAGAAGGAGGAGGAGGAGGAGCTGAGGAGACTACTGTCGAACAGGAAGAAATGAGAAGAAGTAGATTGAGTAGTAATAACCCTTTCGCTGAAGTCGTCAACAGCAACGGCGGTGGTACAGCTAGGAGGGACACGGAGAGAAAGACTGAAGAGGAGACGATCTTGGAAAAGATCCTTTTAGCTCATTCGGAAGTACGCCTTTTTCTCTCTTGTCAAACTGTCGCTCGCACTCGAGGTCTCTCGATGACTGACTCTACCTCGATGTTGTCGTAGATTCAAGATTCGCTTTCCCTCTTGTCTTCTCGTTTAGAACAATCTCGAAGAGAACGTCAACACCTTCAAGATCTCGAGACCGCAACAGAGTTATCTAAAACCTACGTGAAAGGAGGGGACGATATTTCGAGAGAAGGAGGTGGGAACTACGGAGAAGGAGGATCGAAACAGAGGTGGGAAAGTGTAGAGGATAGGGAGAGAGCTGAACATGAAGCGATGTTGAGGGAACAGGAAGAATTGGACAGATACGAGAGGTCGAAGCCACAGAGAACCGTCGAAGAGGTGAACTTTGTCAATCCTTCAACAACTGGGGTTAACTACGGTCACAACGAATCGATCTACTCGAACAATCAAAATTCGACGACGACGACAACGAATGCGTCATCTCCCTACGACGGTCTAGGCGCTCTCGAATCGTTGAGAGGTCTCGATTTCTCGTCTCCTTCTCCCTCCGCCGCTCCAGAACGACCCCGAGAACCTCAATCCGTGATTCCCAACTCGACATCTTTCTCTTCCTCGAACCCTTACTCGAATCTCTCTTTGACGACCAACAATCTAAACTCGACCTCTACCACTTCTACCACTTCTCCTTCTCGACAAGATCCATTCGCAGAGTCGCCAATTTCTTCGACCTTTCTCCCACCTCAACCTTCTGAGAAAGCATTAGGGAAACTGAGACGGATTTCGACGACTGGTAGAAACGAGGGAGAAGGTGAAGATGACAGCAGAGAGAGACAGAGGGTTTTGGAAGAACAGTTGAGGGAGAAATATAGGAGGAATTTGGAGGAACAAGCTATTCAGCGAGGAAAAGGTGAGAATGTCAACGAGGGAGGAATTAGAGAAGTTTGAAAGGAGGATTCTATCATTTTCGATGTGACAATAATCTGATGTTGATGTGAACGCAAATTTACTCTCTCTACGTCGAGAGCATTTCAGTTTGGATCGTCTTCTTGTTGGAAACTCGAGGCATGAAATTTTGACAAAGGTGATGAAAGCTTATAAAAAAAGCTTGATTCTCACGATCCTCTTTGTTACTCCTGGCAACCTCCTGTCGTTTAGCATAAAAATTAACGAGGTAATGTGTGCGAGAGAGATGAAACGCCACCTCACGCTCACATACACAATGATTCAAGCAGAGCGACTATAGTAATTTCCTGCAAAACTCGAGAGCCGGTCAAGCGGGAGAGAATGTATGTAAGTGAGTAGATCCTGCTCTTGAACTGGTTACTAGAGCAATATTTCGTCTTTCGGGAGTGATGCAGGTGCCGGGTCGTAACTTATTCTCATGCGATAATAAGTTGCAGAACTTCTTGGACTTTTTGACACTGCTTCTCTCTCCCTCATTTTCGATTCTCTTCTTCTTTCACCGTATCTCACTTTTAAGAAGAAGCGTCAAAGACATGTATCAATCTGAATCTCGACCTTCAACTGCAGCTTCGAGCCTTGACCTCACGACTCTCGCATCAGCTTTTCCCCTTCCTCCTTTCTCTCCAACTTCGAAATTCGGCTCATCCTCATCCGATCTCGAACTTCGTCAGACCTCTCCTCCCTGGACTGCTTACCGTCAAACTCTCCCTTCGACTTCCCCTTCTCCTCCCCTTCGAGTCGAAACTCCCGAAGAGTACCTTCTCCCTCACTCTGAATATTTCGCGGCAATTTCAACTCCTCGACGTGGTGGCGACAACTCTTACCCTACTCTGTTCGAGTTTGACGAATTCGACGATCAAGAAACTCCAGCTCTTTCCTCTTCTTCTTACTCGTCTCGATCTCGCACTTCTCCTTTCCCTTCTCCCACCGCCTCTACCTCTTCTTCAATCGACTCTGAGCTGTACAACTCACCAGGGAGGGACAAACAAGATGTCGGACTCGGTCTGTGGTTGGAAGAACAAGAACGAAAAGCGGCTCAGATGGAGCGAGCTCTGAGCGATTTCAGTCTCTCAGCATCCTCCCTCACTTCCACTACTTCTTACTCTTCCTCTCGTTCGAAAGAGGAGCATTCCAACACTCTTCCTCGATTCGACCCTTTCCGTTCAACTTCCCCGGTACTCGTTCAAAGGGCTTCCTACATCAAATTTGAACAAGCTCCAGCTCCTCCCGTCCAACAACGAGTTCATCGTCCGGTGCCGGTAAGAGCATCTTACTCTCCGCCTCGCCAGTACTCGCAGCCCAGTTCCCTCCTTCCCGCTGCGATCATCACGAGTCCGACACCTTCGCAACGAATCGATCAAGCTCCCTCTCCTTTCTCGTCTTCTCGCCCTTCTTACGTAGCTCCCGGGCCCGACACTCCCTCTTCCAACGTCCCACTCTCTCCTCACGATCTCGCTCAAGTTGCTGCCCTCCACAACGGACGAGTTCCAACTCTCGAACAAGTGGCGCCGAGTCCTCAAGTCGCTCAAAACGGTGTACCACCTCCTATCGTCAACACTGGCAACCAAGGTAGAATGGTTCCGCAATTGGGTGATTGGCAGTGTGGAACTTGCACTTTCGTCGTAAGCTTTTTCTTCCTATTCTTTTTCATCGTCAAAGCGCAGGAATTTTGTTTGCTGACCTTCTTTTTCTTCTCCTTCTTCTCTTCGGACCCTGTGCAGAACTGGCGCCGTCGTAAAGTTTGCATGCGTTGTTTCCCTTTCGCAAGCAACGATATCGGACAGTCGTTCGCAGCACAATCTCAAAGGGCTGCCTATTTGGCTTCAACTCCTATGACTCCGTCTCGTTCTGCTCCTTCTTTCCCACAACCTTCTCCTACCTCTTCCACCGGATCCTCTTCGCTCTTCTCTTCTCCTCCTCCTCATCGAAAGATGTCTCTCCCTCTTCCCTCGGAGAGTCATTACAACTATCATTCTCCCTCTCAATTTTCTCCCGAATCCTACTTTTCAGCTTCTTCCCCTCAGTATTCTTTGCCTCCTCTTCCTTCCCCTCAATACCACTATCAGCATCATCAACAACTCGCTCCTCCTTTCCCTCCTCGTTCACCTTGTGAAGATATCAAGCTGAGACGTAGAATTGGTGGTATTATTGGATATTCGGGAGTCGCTTACTAAGATCGTCTCATTTGTGCAGACTCTGCTGTTGGATGAAGGAGATATCGTTTAGACCTAGAGCAGGTCTCTTCTCTTAAGGATCGGAAAGTTTTTTCAAGTTTTCGTTCTCGGTTTCGGTTTCCTTTTGTGTATAGCGTTAGTTTTTGCAGTTCTCTATTCCATATCAGTTTCATCAGTATCGCCGGTTTCCGTATTAGTAGTCAGCATCATCATAGTTGTGCGTGTGGAAATCAATTTACAAAAGTTCCTCGAAGATGCCGATTGAATCCTCGTTCGGATGTTACCTTTGTTCCTGCTCCCTTGTCCCCAGTTCGGTTCCCTGTAGATCACGGCATCTTGCAAGCAACCAGAGCTTACAGAGAGGGACGAGCCAACTGAGAAAGAGATAACAGACCCGAAAAGTCGAGCTAGGAGCTATGCTGAGTCATCTGAGCGCGTCCTAGCCAAAGATAGATTGTTTCTGAGTGTCACGAGCTGTTCAACAAAGCAAGGTGGATGGATAGCGAAGTCAAAAGATCTCTCGTTTCGACTTCATCTCTTTCTTCTCGACTCTTCACCTGGACCCGACGAATCGCTACAAGAGATAACAAGGATGTCTTCAAAGACTGTCAGTCATGGAACTGTAAGCTCTCGTGCTCTCTTCACCGCCTTTGAGAAGCTGAATACGTCTCTTCCTCTTGAATCAGTCAACTCGAATCGACCACCTCTCCCGACTTCCTAACGAGTTGCTAGAAGACATCTTCGACCACACATACTCTACCTCTCCCCCTCCTCCTAAGCCTATCTCAAAACGTCTTCTCCCTTTCCATCAGAAACATCTCTATCGACAAGTCTCCCTCTCCTCCTCTTCCCGCGTCAAAAAATTCCTCGCATCAGTCTCGAATGATAAGGAAAAAGGAAAGATTGTCAAAGCGATTCAATTCGATCCAACTACACGTGGCGTGATCCAATCGCTCGAAGTGCTCGAAAACCTCTTCCCTCTCCTTCCAAATCTTCAGTATTTCGGCATCCACTCGTGTGCAATCAGGATCAGCAGTCGGTCAAAGAAGCTCTTCAGTACGCTTACGACAGTAACTGCTGTATCAACTGGGGTGTCACGAAATGCGGATGGACTCATTGATTTGAATTACTTCTCTTTCCTCTCGGCCCTCCCTTCCCTCGACACTTTGAGAGTGCTCAGCTGGCCAACTACAGACTACGAACTACTTGACGGGATGAAAGACTTCTCGCTTCCAGGCGTCAAGACCCTCACTGTCTTGGGAGAAGGAGCTGAAGATGCAACCGTCGTCGGTTTAGTCGAAATATTGCCGGCACTTCTTCATCTCGAGCTCACCACCACTTATCACAATATGACATCTTTCTCGAACTGCTTGCCTCGTCTACCGTCCAGTCTCGATTCTCTCAAGGTCGCTTCGACCAATCCCAAACCTAACATCACGCCAAAGGATCGTCACCTCCTTCGCTTCACCAACCTTCGTTCCCTCGATCTCGGCGACGGATGTTACTCAAGCGAAATTCATACGACACTGCAGCAACTTCCGATGCTCAAAAAGATCCGCCTCGGAGGAGGAGCAATCTCACCGGACGGTGTCCTTACCCTCTTCTCCGGATCTGCCCGACTCGTGCATCTCGAACTCCTCGTCCTCGATCTCTACGTGGGTCAAAGAGGTATTCGCGCAGATAACGAGCCTGGGCTGTGGAGGGGACGCGGAATGCGAGATTGGAAACTCCCTCAAGGGTCAGCCAAAGAGGCGGAGAACGGGATTGGCGACGAGTACCCTCTTCAGATCGATCAACTTCGACATCTGATCGAAGTAGCGGGAGATAATGGAGTGGAAGTCATGGGAACGATTCGCGAAGCACTGGAAAATTTGGAGGATTATTGGATCGAGAAGAACAATCGAGAAGTTCTCACAGCTCACGCTCAGCAGGACGACAAATTTCACTTGCTTCGAGGAGTAAGGATCGGTGCTGCCAAATATGGAATCGCCCTCCCAGCTCTCAACGTCGACGCTCTCGATTCGACTCGATTAGAACTCGTCAAAATCGATCAACCTGGGCGAGATTGGTTCGTATTGAGCTTGAAGAATGAGGACAGGTGAAGGGGATAGTCTGATAACGAGTAGTGTGTTGCAGGTCGGAGAATAGAGCTGGGTTTGTTGAAGGAATCGATTGAATTCGGAAGGACTTGTCAAAGTAGTCGCAACAGGATCATGACGATCTGTAATGCTTTTTGATATGGTCCTTTTTCTTCTGGGACGTTGCTTCGCGAGAGTTTGATTGACTTTGGGAACGGGGAGCTGTGTGCATCTAGCAAAGAGAGAGGATTGATTATATTTTGACAGCTTTGCGAAAGGGAGATGGGAACGCTCGAGGTGAAGTGACTCTCCTCCTGAGGTCTTGGCATTGTAAGAACCCTCGAATGAGTTCTCAAGCGTCAGATTACGACTAGCAGTCCTCACACAACAAGCGTTTGGGGTGAGAGAGAGGGAAATGGAAAAAGTATAGCCTCCAAACACAAAGCAAGCTGAACGACGGGAACGAGTTCGAACCACAGTCTGATTGACCTGAGCTTGAAAACGCCAAACTTGAGCGTTGTCGAAGAGGGGAGAGTCGTTGAAAGCCAATGAGAAGTCGAGCCTCGAAAGTTGTGCGTGTCTTACAGTTGAGTTGCTCCAGAATCACCAACTCGTGTGAACTACCTCTTCTCTATCCGACTCGCTCTCATTCCCATCTACTTGGATCGATACCTTCTACCCGAGCAAGTTCATCAAGTTGAGAACTAAGAGGAGAAGATGGCTCCTCCTCCTCCCCCGGCAGTAGCAAACCCTCCCTCTTCTCAATCTACCAAGTCAGCACAGAAGAAGAAGAAGAAGAGCAAGAAAAAGCAAACAGATTCAATCTCACCGAACGGTCAACCTATTCAACCAGGGGAAGAGTTCGAGTACGACGAGGAAGACAGTCCGTCTACCCTCGATCGATCGAATCAGCTCAACTCTCAACAACAACACCAACAGCAGCAGCAGTACGCCTACCAGATGAATCAACAGCATCCTTCTGCCACTCCTTCAGACCTCTTATCGACCGCGTCAGACCTCTACCGACAGATTGAAGCGGCAGCTGCTTCAGCCCTATCTTCTCACCCTTCCTTTGCCGCTTCATTCCCTCCTCCACCTAATCAAAACTCTCACCCTTCTGCTCAACAACCGCAACACAACCAGCCGAATGGAGCCGCAGGAGGAGGAGGAGGAGGAAGCGTAGCAGACGAGGCATACTGGACTTCACTCCCTCAACACCTTCGACAGTTTATTCGTTCAGCTCTACCGCTCGCTGCAGGATGGACGACTGGACCGAACGGTCAACCTATTCCTGCTTCGAACGGTACTCAACCGAATGGAACAACTGCGAATGGAACTTCTCCTCTCCCTCCTCTCACTCACGACCAACTCTCCTCAGCTGCTGCTCAACTAGCTCAAATGGTTCAATCGAATTGGGGTCAATTTGGTCTCGGTCCGATTCCACCTCCCCCACCATCCTCGAATCAGAACAATCGAAGTTCGACTCCGACACCTCACCCGAACGGCGCAACTATCTCTCTCGGCTCTTTCCCCGTCGGTATGCCCACTCGAGAACAGATGGAAGAAGCTATTGGATCAATCGGAGGTCAGTTCGCTGCAGCAGCGGCAGCAGCTGGACAAGGAGGACTCGGTGGAGAATTCACTATGACAATGGGAGCTGGATCTTTCCCTGCACCTCCTCCACCTGCCCTTCAACACCACGATGATGGTCCTTACGATGATACGGAAGATGAAGATGGAGGAGTTGGAAACGGAGATGGTCAAGGTGGAGCTCAAAGTGCATCTGCGAAAAAGAAGAACAAGAAGAAGAAGAAGAAGGAAAGGGAGAGAGCCGCTGCTCTTGCGATCGCTGAACAACAACAACAGCAACAGCAACGAGAACAGCAACAAAGACAAGCTCAGCAACAATCAATTCCCCCTCCTAAATCGAATTCTCCCGTTCAACAGCAAAACCTCCCCCCTGCACGAGCTCCTGCTCCTCCTGGTGCTTACCCGGCAGCCGCTATTCCCCCTCCCAACTCGAACCCTCACGCTCCAGTCCTACGAACGAATCCAGCTCCCCCTCACGTTCAACAATCTCACCAGCAACAAGTTTCGCAATCGAATGGAACCAACGCGAACGCGAAAGCTGGACCTTCCTCCGAACGAGACAAGATTCGAGATTTCTGGTTGGGATTGAAGGAGAGTGATCGAAGAGCGTTGGTCAAAGTCGAAAAGGAAGCAGTTTTGAAAAAGATGAAAGCTGCGATGAGTGGAACTGCAGGTCCTGGAGCACCAGCGCAAGGAGCTTGTGGATGTGGAGTGTGTGGTCGAAAGAGGTGAATCATTTTTGATCTTTAACGATTTCATTCTAGTGCATAGCTAATTCTTCGGTCACAACTCTAGGTCTGCTATCGAATCTGAATTATCATCTCTCTACGACGCCTACTACGACGAACTCGAATCTTACGCCCTCCATCAACAACGATACGCCTCCTTACCTCCCGGAACGATTCCTCCACCGCCTGGACCAGGTCCTTTCCCCGGTTCCGTCGATTCTGCCGCGATACCTCCAGCACCTTCCCCCGATCAATCAGTGAACGCGGGCAAGACGAATCAACGAGGTAGAGTAGTCAAACCTACTCGAGATCACAAGAACGTTCGACCTGCAGCGAGGAAACCTCTTTCGAATCGACCTGCGAATAACAATAACAATGGTGCACCACCTCCAACTTCTGCAGCAGTACCTCCCAATCCTTCCGCTCCTACGACTCAATCCAACAACCCTCAACACGGAGAACCTGGTCACACGCATTCCCCTTCTTGTCCTCATCATCCTCAAAACGGTGGAACGAAAGACAAGAACAAGGCACCTGCGATCGTTCAACCTCATCACCATCACGCTCATGGGCATCAACATCACCAACATCAACACGCTCAACCTCAATCACAGGATGAGGAGGAAGAAGCGAGTGAGGGAGAATACGAGGAAGATGAAGAAGAGTACGACGATGACGAGGAAGGTGAAGATGGAGATGAAGGTTACGATGACGAAGAAGAAGAAGACGAAGAGGATGAAGATGAAGAAGAGGAAGACGAGGAAGAGGTGAGTTTTTCTATTCATTTTCGCTAGTACGAATCTTTTTTTTCGGTTAAGCTGATCCTTCGATCTGCTTGTAAATAGTACGACGACGAAGAATCTCTTGGTCCTGCTGATGAACCCGCTTCAAACACTGCTCTGAGTCGTAAGAAGCGTGGAGAAGATGGAGACTTTTTCGGTTTCGGCAAATCTCTCACCGTCAAAGGTGACTTTCTTTTTCGACTTTCTTTCTCAGAAAGGAGTATCGCTGATCTCGACTTCTTTGCTTTTACCGTGCTTCCCAAGAAGGAATTCTTACGGTTGCCGACGAACTCCTTCAAAACAATGGTCAGAAATTCCTCGAAATGATGGAACAACTTGCCGACAAACGAATTCAACGAGATCGAGAAGCTGCAGAAGCGTTTGAAGATGAAGCTAGTGATGACGATGAAGATCGAAGTGACAATGGCGCTGACGAAGATGAATACGAGTACGTTGTCCTCACTTTCACTCAAACGAGTCGATCAGGCAATTTTGACTGATTCGATCCTTTTTTTCGTAGGAACAGCGAGGAAGAGGAAGACGTTTCCGACGAAGACGATGAAGAACTCCTCACGGAACAAGAACGTATGGAAGAAGGTCGTCGAATGTTCCAAATCTTTGCTGCTCGAATGTTTGAGCAAAGAGTTTTGACTGCTTATCGAGAACAAGTGGGTGTCTTTCCCTCTTCCTCCGAAGTGCTCGAGCTGACGCGAGATCGTATCTTCAGGTCGCCGCCGAGAAGCAAAACCAACTCTTACGTGAGATCGAAGCTGAGAAACGTCTCGCTGAAGAACGAGAATTGAAAAAGGCCAAAGAGAATCAAAAGAAGAAGGACAAGAAGAAGTAAGTACCGCCTGTTTCCACGCTCTGTGTCCATCGCTATAGTCGAGACTGACTCGTCTATCCTCGCTCAGGGCCGAGAAACTCAAGAAGGAAGAAGAACGACTCAAGAAAGAAGCTGAAAGAGAAGCAGCTGAACTCGCAGCGAAACAAGCTGAAGAAGCTCGACTCGAAGCTGAACGTGTTCGTGTTCAAGAGTTACGCAAGAAACGTGAAGACGAACGTCGACAGAAGGAGGAGGAGAAAGCTAAACGAGAAGAACGAGCGAGGATCGCCCGGGAGGAGGAGAGAAAAGCCAAGGAGGAAAAAGCTAGGTTGGCCAAAGAGAAAAGACTCGCCGAAGAGAAGGAAGCTAGGGAGAAGAAAGCGAAAGAGGACGCCGAACGGAAAGCGAAAGAAGCTGCCGAGCGAAAAGAGCGGGAGGAACGAGAAAGACAAGAGAAAGTTCGACAGGAGAAGGAAGAGAAGGAACGACAAGAAGCTGCTCGACTCGCTGCTATCAAGCTCAAAGAGGAGAAGGAGAAGGAGAAGGCTTCGAAAGCTGCCGCCGCAAAAGCGAAGCAGGCTCAATCTTCGAAACCTTCGACCGGAAACAACTCTCGTTCTTCCGCTCCTTCTTCGACTCAACAGCAGTCTATCCCTGGTCTACCCAAACCCACTCCTCAGAAGAACTCTACCTCTTCCTCGTCGTCGTCGTCAACTGCTGCGAACCCTTCTTCCAACAGTACTCCAGCTCGACAACAACCTCAATCGTTCCCTCCTGGTGTGATCCCTCGACACGCTTCGATGTCTTCTCCCGGACAAGGTCAACAACACCTTGGTCATCATCAACAGCAGCAGCAACAACAACAAGTTCCTCGTCCTCCTGCCGGCATGACTTCCCCTCCTCCCGGAATGCCACCTTCTTTCGTTCAACGTCCTCCATCCGGACAACAGCAGAACGGAATGGGTCAAGGAAATCGATTGTTCTCACCACCTCCCCCTCATCCGATGTCGATGCCTCAACAGCAGCAACAACCTCCTCACTTTGGCAATATTGGAATGCAACAACAGCAACAAGCTCCTTACCAACCGAATCACCACATCTCTCCTGCAGCTGGTCGATCAAACATTCCTATCGGACCTCCTCCTCCCGCTCCTCCTCCTCAATCTCAAGCAGGAAACGCTGGACCTCCACCGCCGCCGGGAGGACTCTCGGCTTCTCGACCGAATGGAATCTCTTCAGCTTCTTCACTACACGGTCAAAGTCCTTCACCGATCGCTCCTCCTCCTACTTCCTCGGCACTAGGACCTACTAGTCTCACAAGTCCTCTCGCAACTCCGATCGGAAGCGTCATCGGCTCGTCCCCTCCTTCTCGAATTTTTGGATCTTCGGCACTTCACGAAGACGACGAGATCGTCGTACCTCCTTCTCGAGCATCGATTTCTTCGAGCGCAGCTCCACCAGTGAACGCCGCGACAGCAGATTGGGGTTCTCCTTTCTCTTCAACTAGTGGAATTTGGGGAGCTCCTGGACTCGCTACTCCTCCCCCTCCCGTTATCGCACCTCCCGATCGCAGTTCCGTTATTCGTGATCGAGCGAGGGTAACGTACATGAAGGTCGACGAATTACAAGGCAACAACAAGATACCGATTCTCATCAACGATTTGCAAAGTGCACTCGTTACTCTCTGGCCTGATTCGGTATCTGTAGAGTGAGTTCTCTTGTTTCTTCGCTATTCTCGCTCGACGTTTGCTAATCTCTCTTTCTCTTTCGCTCGCTCCAGTGTCACTGAACTCGTCGAATCGATGCTTCAAGAGGGTAACCTTCGAAACGGTGGTGGTAGCTTCTCTTTCCTTCCTCAAGCCGATGGAGTTTATGTCACGTTTAGTTCTTAGCGTGTTCATTCTCCATTCTTTCTCGTTTTTTCTATTCTATTCTGTTTTGTATTTCTCTCTCTCTCTCTCCTCTCAAGTCGATTTCGGTCTCATCTCATAGTTTTCGCAAACCTTGCAAAGCAAAGATTCCTCAACGTTCTGCTAACTGTGAGAAATACAATAATTATGAGAGCTCGAGATACTAGTCCTCAAGCTTTTGTTTTTCTTCGTCTTTTTGGCTTCGTCTCAATATCGAGTCACTTTTCCCTTTCTTCCCGGAGATTCAGTACGAAGACTGACTGCTTCGTTCACTCGCCAGACGTTTCAGCTTGACGCGAGAAAAGTCAGATCTGTGCGAAACGAAAGTTCAGCTCGCCATTCGTTTCCTTTTTTTCTTCCAGAGGTGCCTCCTCTTTTTCTCTTTCTTTCACTCTTCCCATTTCTCTCCCAATCACATTCTTTCCCCTTCTCTCTCGATCAAAATACGATGGCTTCAGGTGCTCAATCTACTCAACCTTTTGAATCCAAACCTGTAATCCTGAGTCCCAAACACAAAGACTACAGTGAGTAACCTGTCTTTCGTTCCTACCCTTTTCCTCATTCACTGACATCCAGCTACCAACAGTGCTCGTAGAACAAGTTCTTGATTTCAAGCCAAACCCTGTTGAGTTTCTGTATTCACACCCCTCTTTCCTCGGCGAAGCTGACCAACCTTTCTTCTCAGGTTTCTCCTTTCGATCCCTTTGTCTCTGTCAAGTACCAGCATCGCGAAAGGAAAAAATGGTTCGAAGATGTACCTCTCAGCTGCATCGAGGAGCCGTGAGTCAAAAACCACTTTGAATCAAACTTACGTTACGACTGATCTTTTTTTCCCCCTTTTTTTCGACAGCGCCTTGACTCCAATCCTTCGCGAGTTCGAATCCAAGAAACCAGTCGAATTCAGTGTTTGGAAGAATGGACCAAGCACTGCTGAGAATCGTGACAACACTCTCGAGTTATTGTATCTAACATTAGACGGTGTGAGTTTTCATTTGCTTCTCTTTAGGACGTCAACATCCCTTACTGAGATTCTATCACTCCACGTAGTACGGTTATCGTCGTCCCCCTGTGGACCGTATACCTGACGCTCTTCCGGAACTCTCGGACCGTGCTAGAACTCATCTCGACAACCCTCCCATTTCTCCTTTCGCAGCCCCAGTTGCACTCACTCCCAACGATGACCAAAACAAGAAAGAGGATGATGAGGATCAAGATGAGGAAGAAGATGAAGAGCATGAAGAGCATGAAGAGCATGAAGAGCATGAAGGAGCTGAGGAGAAAGAAGACCAAGTTGTTCACCAAGACTCAAAGTAACGCGTTTTCGAAATGTTTTTCCCTTTTCCCTGCCTTGTTAAGAGCTCTCTACTCTGTTCTCGTTTTCGATTCTGTTTTTGTTTTCGCTCTCCACTCAATTCGATTCGATTTCATCTCACGATTTTCGCAATTTTGTAAAAATTTCTCAATATCTGCTTGAAGTACGAGAGAGAGAGAAATATCGTGTTAATTGTACAAGAGAGAGAAGATGCATAGAACAACGAACAGAAGAAAGAAAGAAACGGTGTCTTTAGGAGATGCGGCACTCGCTTGTGACTCCTCGCTTGTGTCTAATAGCTCAT
Organism: Sporobolomyces pararoseus; assembly: GCA_010758995.1. NCBI lineage: Eukaryota > Fungi > Basidiomycota > Microbotryomycetes > Sporidiobolales > Sporidiobolaceae > Sporobolomyces > Sporobolomyces pararoseus. The sequence goes on from RSDY01000011.1 coordinate 384,462, forward strand.
CGGTGATCGAGTTCCGTCTACTTCTGTTTCTATCGTGCGTTGTCAAGACATGTCGACGTTTGAGCTCTACCTCACCGCCATCGAAAGACGGAAGGGAGAGCTTGAGAGCTTTGCCAATTGATGGACCTGAAGACGGATAGCTTGGCTGAGTAGAGACGGTGGATAATGCTGAAGAGGGCTGTAGACGAGACTCTGCGAGCGAAGTTGTCGAGATGAACCGGATCGCCGTTGAGGATGTCGAAGTGCCGGAGAAAGTAGTGGGAGAGCTCGTTGAGGGAGAGGTGTCCATAGCTGCCGGCTTTGAGGGCGGCTGAGCGAAAGAAGAGTGAAAAATCGAAGTTTTGGTCCAGATCGCAGGCGCTGTCGAGGAATCGAGCGTATTCCTGTAGTAGGAGTATACAATGAGCCTCGTACTGTGCAGAAGCGTCATATAGGAGCAGCGAACTCACTCAATCTCCGTTTGTTTTGAGCTTTCCGTGGACGTTCTCGAAATCGACGAGGAAATTTGCTTTTTAGTCTCGAAGATGTCGTTCTGCGCACCGTTCTTGAAGCTCCAGGAGTCGTGATATCCTGGTCGATTCTCGTTACCTTGCCAGATAATATTGGAAGGAGAGTTGTAAGCGCTGTTTTGGAAAAGAGCGAGAGTTTGATCAGTACGAGAGAATTCGTGGAGAGGTGCAATAAGACTCACTAGAGGGGTCTTTTTGCTCCTTTAGTAGGTGTGCATGTCGAGTTTGTACTGGGACAGAATATAGGATCGTTTGGAGGGAGGATCGGTGCTGAATTTTCCGAAGGGGAGACCGAACAGTCGAAACCCGTCATATACATATTTCCAGTTCCGTTATTCGCTAGCCAGAACCAGCCACAGATACACTTGCTGCCCGAACATTGAGGTAGCTGTTCAGGACTGAAAAGAACGAGAACAGTCAGAAAAACCAAACTCGTAATTCGATGAATGACGTTGAGCTTACATTTCGAAAGTTGTAACTCGATCTTTCACACATCTCTGGTTGACACTGAATACTACTAGATCGTCCCAGCCGACCTTTTCAATGTCGTCTTTATTAGCGATCGCGAGAGCGCAACCACTCAACAATTCGTCGTCAACTTCTTCTCCTGGAACTCCGCTGTGAAAAGCACCAGAGTTTGATGGACAAGCGGCTAGAGGATCTGATCGATTCGAAGTCGCAACACCGTACGAGGTGAAAGCGACACTATTCAAAGATCGTTCGATGAGCGAAAAGTTTGTAAGCTAGAGAGGAATTTGACTCACTTGCAAGCTATTTCGACTTGTACTTTCCCGCCAGCGGGAAGATCCATCACACTACCGTTTTGTGGCTGGAGAGCTCTCGATTCGGGGCCGCTGCAAGGAGCGAACGATCAGCAATCAAAAATCTGAGAAATCAGCTTTTTTTCCTTTGCTCACCGGAACCACCAATCGTTCTGATTTGCGATGTCGGGACCGATTGGATTTGCGGGATTGGGAAGTGTAGAGTCAGCTCCCCAATTCGGTCCGACTCCGTACATCGAAGGGTGCCTGTCAAGAGATCAAGTTGTTGAGCGGAAGAGCGAGCGTTCTCGAACGGGTAGAACTCACCACATCGACTACAACACGGGAAACGGAGATCAGTCACCATCTACGCTCGAAGTCTGTGCGTGAGAGAGATACGCACCATGTGAGCCTCAACTTGTGAAACCGCGAGAACTGAGCTGACCAGCAGAAAACCTAGTCTCGGGGAAATCATCCTTTGATGGAGCTACCAGAGCGTACAATACGAGAGTGCAAGAGATGAAAGGAAGCCAAAGGAAGTAGAACTAGAGCTCGAGAAAGGGAAGACGGGAGGACCTTGCGAACAAGGGGAGTTTCGAGGTTGAGAGGTACTTGCGACAATTCGGCTACCGTCTCTCCGCATCCATTCTCTTCTCTTCGGCCTCTTGAAGGCTTTATTTGTTATCGAAACTGGTCAATGCCCAGCTTTTGACCCGTCGAGAAAGTTGACTGATGAAAATAGCAGTCTGAGAAAGAGAAAGGCTGGAGCACTCTGAGCTTGCAGTTTTCCGATTATCCATCATTGGAGATATCTTGTGGCGATCTTTTGAGGCTGGAGAGGTCTGACAGATAGAAGAAGTCAAGCGTAAGAGATCAAGAAGAAGGAATTCAAATGACATCGGTTCTGCTCCTCCTCCTACTCTGACCCCGATGCTTAAAGCCCTACTAGCAGCGCTACTTCTCTTTGCTGTAGGCACTGAAGCTACTCACTATCCAGGTCAGGCCTAACACTCTTCCTTCTCTCCCCACGCTTCGGCTGCATTCTCATCTCTATCTCGACAATAGGTTATGGCTTACAGCACGATGATCAAGCAGGACTGTCTCTGAACGGTGTCCCTGGTACTACTCGCACTTATTGGATGCGGATGGCTAGCAAGTGAGCTCAGTTTCTCCGCTATGAGTCTTCTTATCTCGGGATCGGTAAAGTTGACCTCATGAGCTTCGATCAGAGCTGTAGGAGAAATCAGAGGCGATCCTTGTTCGAGATATCATTTCGGTGCTGTCGTCGTGAGTCAACCTTTATCCCTCTTTAACTCAAAAACTTCGCTAATCGCGTGTGTTTTTTGCTTCTCGCAAGGTCAATACTACCTCAAACGAGCTCGTTTGCATTTCAGCGAATCAGGTTTCACTGACTGGAAGTGAGTGCAATAGTTCAACGCGACTCAGAGTGTGAACTGACTCGATTCTCTGCCTAGATCCGACGCTACATGGAGAAATCGCATCCTTGAATCGTTGCACGGAAGTCTTGGCAGAGCGAGGGCTCTCACCTCTCGAGATTTTAGACAGCTGGAAAGATCTCTCGCTGTACACCACAGGAGAACCTTGTTCGATGGTGAGTAGCTCCAACTCTTCTCCCTTTACACGACGAGCTGACATTCTTCTCAGTTACCAGTGCTCGTCAGCCATGCGATGGGCTGGACTGAAAGAAGTAATCTGGGCTACCTCTATTGAAACCGTCGTCAAAAGTGAGCTTTTCCCGTCAGAATTCCTCTTTCGCTCCTCGAAGAAATCAAACTCGAACTCTAGTTCCTTGATAGATGGCTACCCTCAAATCTACCTTCCATCTTCAGCGATTGTTGCCGCTTCTTACTCGCTGCCTTCGCATACGGCATGGTACGGTAACATCCTCGCCAACGAGACTGACATTCATTTTAGACACTTTTTCAACGAATCGGCTCCGTGCCCCGGCGAAGAATCGGGTATCTGTGAACGAGTCAAGGAAGAGGGTGAACATGTCTCTCATTGCGCACCGACCCAGGAATGGAGAGCAGCTTGGGAGGGAAGAGAGGGAAAATGGGAGAAAGAAATGATGAGAACGAGAGGTCATCCCGTTGAATCTGATCACTCTCACTCTTCGCACGATGAGCTCTAAGGAATCTCACAGGTGGGCGAACTATAGAGGGTAGAATCTCAACATGTGCAACCACCGTGAAAAGAAATGAAAAAATGACCAATTTACAGACCCAAAAATTATTATCCCTTGAATACTACGAACGAAGAAATTAGAGAGAAAGTGTCTGTTACAAAAGAATCCCAGATCGAATCATCGAGCTCACTCATTCGCTCTCGACTTTTTTCATGTCGTAAGCCTCAGCATTTTCAGTTTCAGAATTGGCTTCAATGACGATCTCGTCGGTATCTGGGCAGGCGAAAGATCGGTCATCAGCGAGTCTATCGAGAACTTTCAGAGAGAAAGAGAAGACTAACGGTCTTGAATTCGGAAGAGCAGAACTGGAATCGCAAAAACCAATGCAGCACTGGTCAATCCCCAAGCGGTCGCGAGCTCGCTCATGTATGACTGAAGATTTCTGTACAAGCTCGAAAGATCCGTTATTTGTCAGTTTCTGCTGTCTCTCGTGAGAGTGAGCCTTTTGGAAAAGAGAAAAAAAAAACTTACGTATCAGCACGGTAAGCTCCTGCTGCTCCGGCAGATTGAATCCCTTTGTAGAACTGTATACAACGACCTTAGTTAAGCGAACTCTAATCGAGAGTGAAGCGAAATATACTCACTCCGACTAGATAAGAAAGATTTCCCGGCAAGTTGCTCATCGATCCAAGGATCCAATAGATGTAATTTTGGAACATGGCGTCGTAAATTCCCATCAGACTGTATAAAAGACATCTCCCGGCGAAACCAGCGTCGTGTATATCGATACGTTTGAAATCGGTTTCGCGAGTGTATTGTCTAGAGTGCGAAATGTTAGTCTCTTTCCTTCTTTCGCCAGGAGGGAAACGGAAGAACTCACTTCTGATAGTAGTAGGCCCATCCCCATACGATCATTCCGAGACCAAAGAGGAAGACAAAAGCTCCCCAAGCTCGAACTCTTCTTCGGAAGCGAGTCCAATCAATGAGCGCTCCGAAAATACCACTGCCGACACAATTGCAAGTCCAATAGAGTAACGAATTTAGTGCTCGACCTCTCAACGAATGCTGTACTCCGTTGTAGCTGTTGAATTGGTACGTATAGATCCAGTTTGAGGCGAGGAAGTAAGGGAACAGGGTGAAAATCAAGTAGTCTTTTCGTAGGATCTGGTAGAGCCCAATGAACTGATTTTTGATCGCTACGGGAATGAGAGCTTATCAGTATCTGAAGATCGTCGAAAGCAGAGAAACGTGACAAACTAGGGTGAACAGGAGGAATAACGCGAGTTCCGTCACTTCTCACCATCTTTGCCGGACTGACGAGAGCAGCCGGTAGAAAGACTACTGCAGCTGCGATCGTCATGAATACGATATAGACCGAGTTTCCGACTGTGTTGGATTCAGACTTGTAAACGAGACCTAGCTCAATCGCCGAACCTAGAACTCCTCCAAGATTGAAGATGATCCTGCGAAAGGAATCTCTAAGCATCATAGTCGTGACTAGAAGAGCAAACAGACCCACCAGAATAAACTGAAAAGCCGTCCCTTCGTCTTCTCGGTAGCGTAAGAAAGAGTGAGAGAGCCTTGAGCTGTCCATAGTAAGCCTACAAACAAAGGGGAAGAAATCGAGTGAGCGAAATGCTCGAAGGGGGCGATTTGTCGCTGTCAAGAACGCTTCCTATCCGTTTCAATTGCGAGACGAACCTGCACAAACTCCCAAAATCGCTCCAGCAGCGATAACAAAGCCCGAAGTTTGACGGATGTTGTAGTTGAGGAGAGCTCCCATGTAGAGAGCGTAACCTATAGCTCCGAGTGAGAGCGCGAGTCGATTACCGATACGGTTGATGATTGGGCCAGAAAAGAATCCGACGACGGCGAAAGTTGAGTAGAGCGCGACGTTTCCGTCGTTGTTGACTTTCGGATCTACTTGTCCTCCTCCTCCTACACCGCTGAGAGCTAGAGAGTGGAAGATAAGTTAGCCCTAGTTACGATGCAAAGTTTTCGGTTGCGAGAAAATTTCAAGCTTGCCGTTGAACATTCCTGTAGCGTCAACAGACTCGGCAGTCAGCAATAGCGCATCATCAGATGTGTAGGCGTACGTACCAGGGCAGCCAAAGCACACGAGTGAAACTAGAACAACTTGAGTGTTGGCATTCGCCCAAAACCGTGCGAAAGGACTTGTTCTTGCCGGTAGAGGTGGTAGTTCCGCTGCTACTATAGCAGCTTCTTCTTTACTGGACGAGTCCATCTTCTTATCTACAGCGCTGGAAGCGGAATCCGGGGCTCTCGTTCGAAGTGGAGTGGAGGCGAGTTGAAGCTAGAGGCGAAACAGGTGGTGGTGACTGTAACTGACAGCAGAAGTTACAGGTGTAGAGACTTGTTATGTATAGCTGCTTGAAGAGTGAGTCGGAGGAAGGACGGAGAAGAAGGAAGGAAGAAACGCGCTAAATTTGGAGATTTGGAATTGCAACTTGGAGGGGAACTAACTTTCTTCCTGCCACGTCCAACAACTCACGCGACCTGGACTCCTGATACTCTCGGAAGATCCACCATAGTTGTGACGATCTATCGACACCGCGATCAGCTGAAGCTCAGTCCCCAACACCGATTCTTGTTTCCCTCAACTTTGATCTCTCAACTCGATTCTCAAGCCGTGTAGAGCAGAAAACGGAGAGCTGGCTGGTACTATGCCTTCAATAACATTGTCAGAGAAGGAAAAGCTCTACTTGTGCGTAGATGCAGGTGCCACTGCGGTGAAAGTAACAGCCATCAACGGTAGAGGCCAGGTGGGTAGTGCAGAAGGTGGTCCCTGCAATGTGTAAGCTCTTTCTCTGCAGACCCATCCGATCTCTAAACTTGAGCTGATGAGAACGAGCGGAAAAGGAAGAGTATAGGTGCTGAAGGAGCTTTGCGGGAAATTTTGAAAACTACGTTCAGAGCTTTACAAGAGCTGCCTCAACCTCTGCTTGTACCAGTCGATAAAGTGGCACCAGTTGATCCAGAGCTACATCTAGAAATCTTCGAAAGAGTATGGTTAGGGATTGCAGGAATTTTAAGGGAAAGCGAGATCGAGGCATTCAGACCTTTCGCTTGCAAGACCTTCGGTTTCGCAATTGAGGATCCTCGCTTACGAATCTCAAATGGTGAGCTCAAACAACCCTGATCTGTAAGGACTGCTTGTTGACCCTATTTCCTGCTTGTACAGATGGTCATCTTCTAGCAGCTCCCGCTTTATTAGAACCTAGAATTGAATCGACGGTCGTCCTCGTGGCGGGAACAGGTTCAGTATCTCTAGGTGAGTCCATCATTTATCTTACTTCTTCTCAAGCTTCGTGTCTGACTTTCTTCGCTGAACAGCCTTTAAAAAGCAGGGAACGGATCTGAAAATGGTTGGTCTACGAGGCGGATGGGGATACCTGTGAGCTTGACTACCTCTCTAGCATACCATACCGAAGAGAGCCAGCTGATACTTTCCACAGAATAGGTGACGAAGGGTCAGCTTTCTACGTCGGGAAACTAGCGATGCGACGACTGATGCTCGCTGCCGATGCTACTCAAAGTCAATCGCTCAACAACGAATCTCCAAACCCCCTCCTTCCTATCTTCACCTCGCTGCTAGAACGTCTCGGAGTTTCTAGTCCCGAAGAAATGATCGATAGGATTTATTCAGATCAGTCTGCTTCGACCTTTTCTACTGCCGAGATCTCAAGGAAATTATGGATAGCCGACGCATCAAGAGTCATCTTCGACTACGCTTTCAGCACTTCCGTCGACGAGGACTCTAGAAAATTGGCAATCTCGATTCTTGAGGAGGCAATTTCGCCCCTCGTCGAAGCGACGATCCGACTCTCGAGAGGATTCGATTCATCGAAGAGTTTACTCGCACTAGGAGGTGGACTATGGGGCTCAACAGGTTATTCCGAGATGTTACTCGAAAAACTGAGGGAAAGGAAGATTGAATTTTCGAAGGTTTCCGTAGTGAAAGCTGCATCGGTGGAAGGAGCGAAGGCACTTCTCGCACTAGATAGCATTCAGCTCTAGTAACACGAGAGAAGAGGTTCAAATTATCGATAGACACACCTTTCGACTCGCAACGCAATCGATTCGTTTTTCAGTATATCCAAGTATTCTCTGGGTAAACGCACCGAGATGCGTCCAACGAAGAACCAGAGAGCTTTACATGATGTAACACGCGCTACTAGCCCCTCGATTGCCCATTTCTCCATCTGACGCCAAACACGAACCTTTTTCCAACTCGTCTTGGTCTTGTGCTGCGGTCGCAACGACCTGTTCCCCTTGAACTACCTCATCGTACTTGTTCATCTGTAATCCTTCCTCCATCGCGTCAAAAAATTCCTCCTCACTCTCCTCGTGTTCATCGCGAGGGAAACCGTTCTCATGTGAAGGCGTACGAATCCGCTCCCCTGCTGCACGAACCATCTCTGGCGCCGCCAAGTTTGCCCCGTTCTCATTTCCCTGTTGATTTCCTTCTGGAGCAGTGGTTTCGATATCGTCGTCGAGCTGAGACCTTTGATCGCTGTCGCTTCCAGATTCGCAGTCAGAATCTGAGTCGGTTTCGAGATCGATATCGAGAGGCGGCAAGGCCCCCAGCAAATCTTCCGAGCGAACTTCGATTGAATCGTTCGGGAGCTCAAAAGTTCCGGCCTTGATTGATTGGAGATCTCGTTTCATTTCTGTGAAAAGTCGGATTTTGTCTGCGGTCTGAGATGTGAAAGAATGAGCCATCAGGTCTCAGACGACCACGAAGACAATCAATTGTACTTACTCGATACTGAGCAACCACGTTCGATGTATTAGGAGATGTCCAGAGGTAGATTTTCTGTCGCTGCGAGGCGTTGGAGTTTTCGAGATTGCGAACCGGTAGAGAGATAGCGATAGGAAGTAGTCCCAGTCTTCCCGAGACGTTGACGCGATCTTTCAGCTTTCGCCCAGTTCTGGCAGAATACTGAGGAAATTGATGATCGTTGAAATATTTTGCGATAATGTGACAGATTTCGAGTCCGTTAATCGCCAGCATTCTACAGGAAAGGACTATGCTGTCAGCTCGCATCAAAGGGTCAATAGATGCTGTGGAGAGCTCACCGCGGTGCGTATTTGAGAACTTTGCGAAGCAGAGCGGGAACGTAAAGCGATTTTTCTGCCTTTGACATTTTTTTGACCTGAACGAGTTAGAAGCAAGATCAGTTTGGAAGACGAATTGGTTACAATTGCAAGAGGTGAACCTACATCTGCAGAGGGATTCGGAACCAGAACGGTTATTCCGATGCTGTATTGGTCTGGAAGAAGTTCAGCTTGTCGATGTGAAAGCTGTCGATCCGTCAATCCTGAGCCAACAAGAACTTTCCAGAACGAGTTGCTGGGCGAAGCATCTGTTGAAATGACGAGAATACAGGATGGAAAAAGCAGGAAGAAGTCAGTCTCCAAAAATTAAGCTTAGGGCTTCGTCTCTCTCGAAGAGTAGTCGAAAACTCACAGAACTCTCCCACGTTTCCAGCTGTGAGTCCTGCTACCATACCGAGTACAATGTAATCTAATCCCTTCTTGAGATGGTCTCTCAAAGGCCTCCTCCTCGAAGTATTCTCGACGTTTCTATCCCGTCTCTGCATTTTCCGCTTTTTCTTCGGAACATTGACCTGCCGTCTTTGAGCGACATCTCGATCTGCTTCATCCTCATCTAGTTCAGCCTCTATCAAAGCACGTTTCCTTTCCTCCAACTTTCGAGGGGAAGGCGCCGACGACCTTTCTCTGGTACAACGTCGTGCCTGAGTTCCTCCTTCGGGTTCTGGCGTAGAAGGACCTTCGTCGGCGTCAGATGATTCGGGTGGTGGAGTAGGAGGGAGAGGTTTGGTGAGGAGGAGGGCTCGCAGTGGTGGAGAGAGGACGGCGTTGGAGCAACTTGCTACTGGTTGATAATCTTGCATCCGCACTGTTTCGAGAGCTCCGAGACGAGTGACGCGCTGAGAAAGAGGGCTTTGAGGGGAGAGCTTGGGAGAACAACAACGAGACGCGTCCGCGTTTTTTAAGTTTATTTTCTGCTAACGATCTCGTTCAGCAGACGCATTCTTGTAATAGGATCTGACATACTGGATCCAGATGAGAACGCAAACTCGAAACGTGGAATAATAGATTCGAAGTTTAAGCCAAAATTGACAACTGCTCGACCTCTCAATTTTTCCCTCCCTAAACCTTCACAGAGAGTCGAAGAAAGTCAAATGTCATATCCAAGAGGCCACTAACCGTCTAGAATAACTGGAAGAAAGAGAAAAACCGCCTGATTCAGGTAGGTTCTTGCCCTCTCACTCCTCGCGACGAAGCTCCTTCACGACTCTAGTTTCACTTCATCGGACCCTGGAGCATCAGTAACCTCCATTAACTCCGCAGAATCCCCTATAAATAGCTTCTGGTCCCGTAACTCCATCTCGCTTTCGATCAAGGTCAAATTCCATTTCTTCGTTTCCTCCTCTTGCACTTCTACGATAGGAAGAGGGACAACCTCTTCTGATTTGTAATCGAACACATCTTGAGGTAACTCGAGAGAGCCTGCCGTGAGCGATTCAACTTCCTCTTTGAGTTGCTTGAAAATTCGAATCTTGTCGACGAGCTGAAAGAAGAACGACAAATGTCGATCAACATCAACAAGACATGAGAAAGAAAAGACGAAACGGACCTGATACTCTACTACACGAGCAGAAGTAGATGGGAGGCACCAGAACAGAATTTTTCGTCTCTCTGAATCCAATTCTGCAGGTACAGAAATGAAGAAAGGTTGAAGACCGATTTTGACCTTGGGCATAGCGACCTTGCGTCTCTTCTTACTAGGTGATGAAGCTGCAGGAGAAGTTTGAGCATTGGGGAGCGACCACAAATGTCGAAAGACGATTTCGCAAATCTTCATTCCCACGAAAGCTACCATACTGTAACGTCGAGAATAGCAACATGATCAGAAGGTACGAATCAAAGAAGAGATAGCGAGAAGTGATTGCTCACCGAGGTTTGTAGCTGATAATTTTGCGAAGAAGTGCTGGAACGCAAGCTTTCATTTCTTCTAGTGAGAGTTCTGACATCTAGATAGGAGTCGAGAGGCAAAGTACATGGTGAATAATGGTGATAAGGTACAGAATGAACGCGAAGGGCAAAGAGTCTCAGGGGAAGAAACTCACTTCTGCGGAAGGGCGAGGAACCAGATTCGTCGATCCGATATTGTACGAGTCTGGTAAAGTCGCTCCTTCTGAAGGATGTAAGAGTCTACCCGTCAATCCAGAACCAGCTAGAGCTTTCCAAAAATGATTCGTTGGCGAAGCATCTGCGAAAAAAGCGAGATCTCGAGTCAGTCGAAGCTCTCCTGCTCCCGCCGTGCTATGCGTAGACTCACAATGTTGTCCCATTTGAGCACTCTTCAACCCGGGATTGATACCACAGAGAAGTAAATCGAGATCTTCCTTCAAATAATCCGTGAGAGGGTCAGCTCCCAACTCTGAGTACGTTGAAGGATCTGCATAAGGTCTAGACGGTTTCTTCTTCTTCTTCTTGACTGGTTCCGCTGAAGGATCAGCGGTCTGTTCTGGCGAGGATCGCTTGTTCTTGTTGAAATGAGGGGAAACCGAATCTCGACAACGGGGAGGAGGTCTTGGAGAGAGCTTGACACGTCCAGGAGTCAGTCGTAGCGAAGGTGAGGCCTCCAAGGCTGTGACTTTACGAGGAGAACGTCTGAGAGATGGAGAAATTGATCTAGCGAATTGAGAGAGATGAGCCTTGAAAGCGGGAGATACTGCGCTCTCCGGTAGCTCTAGAGGCGGATCTGGGCTACGGGGAGGCATGGTGAAGTAGTGAGAGTGAGTGAAAAAGAAGAATGCTAGTGCATCTCTCTCGTAACTTCAGATTCTCGCTTGTGCTTTTTCGAAAATCTCGCTCCAACGTCTCTCAGGCAAATCCTAATAGACACGAACGAGCCTCTCTCTTTCGTGCAGACTCGCTTTTTGAAAAGATAGCAAATTATATTTCCGTAGTACTCATGCGACTTATTTCATGTTCAAACTTCTCAAACTTCCCGTTACTTCTCCTTGTCCCTCTATAGCTCGTCACGTCCACTCTTGACTTTAGTCTCTCCCTCAAGCTCCTTCTCGGGTTCATCAACGGTGGAGAGATCGTTGGTGGCGTTCGCCTCGATGAACTCGACGAACGAATCGAGAGAACGATCACCGTTGTAATCTTGCCATTCCTTGGAGCCAGCAGCCTTGAATTTGATGGTGGGGAAGCCTTGGACCTTGAATCCGGCAGATGCGGGAATGTCGTTCTCGGTAGCGTCAAACTTGGCGATAGTGAGTTTCGACTTGACGTGAGAGAATCGTTCTCCCAAGTTGTCGTAGATAGGCTTGAGCTTCTTGCAGCTGATCGAATTCGAGAGATTGATGTCAGTCACAGCTGTCCTCGAGTTCATATTCGCAAGAGGGTAGTAGGGGACGTACTGTCCACACCAAGGAGCGTAGAATTCGACGAGGAGATCCTTGTCTTCTGCGACAACCTTCTCGAACTCATCGGCGACGAGAACAAAGACGGGTTCATCTTGAACGGGAGCTTTTTGAGACTTGATGGAGGGAGAGATCTTGCCACCGACGAAATCCTTGACGAAAGAGGAGACAGTGTCGTGGTCAACAGCCTTGGCTTGATCGAGAGGGTACTTGGTCATCTTTTGGATATCTTGAATCGCGAAAGCAGGCCATTTGGGTTCGGCGAGGTTGAGAGATTTGGCGTGATCAGCGAACTATGTGCGAAAAACGAGCACAACGTCAGTAATGCGTCAAACGACAGAAAGCAAAACGAAAAAAGTACGTACCTTGTTGGCATCAATCCAGACAAAGTTCAACTTGCCCTTGTTCTCACGAGCGACAGGTTCGAGAGCCTTGACGATTTGCTCCCTCTTGGGGTTGCTAGATTCGATGAAGATGTAGGCCAAGGGGATACCAGCCTCTGCGTAGGTAGCAAAGTTATCGGGAGAGATTTCGTCGAGAAGAGGTACAGAGTGCTCCTTTGCGAAAACGAAGAGGGTGTCGTCCGAGATGGGGCCAGAGAGTTCGTTGCGACCTTCATCGAAAGTCTTGTAGAGGACGACAGCGGGGGTCTTGACGTTGGCGGAAGCGGCGACAGCAGGATCAGTCGAGAAACCGAAGAGGTAATCGTCTCGGTAGAGATCAGCGAAGTTGTTGAAGGTGGACTTGGTAGCCTCGTCGGACTCGTCGGCGTAAGCGATAATGACGACCTTGTCGGCAGCCTTGAATTCGTCGTGGTTCGATGAAGTAACCTCCGAAACGGCAGGAAGCGCTTGCCTGCACGGGAAAAAAACGAGTTCCAGTTAGCATTTGCATCGAGGAAATCGCGAGAAGGGAAACGAACTTACTTCTTCATGTAAGAAACAATACCATCAGTCTTCCTCGCTCCTCCGTAATCAGCAGCCTCTCCTCTTCGGAATACCTTCAATGTACTGTTCGAAAAATGCGAAATATCAGTTTTCGAAACTCATTCTACTCGATTCGAATGCGAGAATCAGACAACTCACGGGTAGCCGTTGATACCTTGAGAAGAGCAGAGTTCAGTCTCGACAGTGCAATCAACTTTGGCGATAGGGATGTTGTCCTTTTTGAGAATAGTAGCAGCTTCTTCGTACTAATCGATGATAATAGGTACAAAGGTCAACTCAGGTCGGAATGACGGTAATACATGTGAATCTACTTACGTGAGGGGCGAGAGCTTTGCAGTGACCACACCTAATTACGAAACACGAGGAGATGAATCAGCGAAATGCTCTCGAGATGTGATACTATCCCTCACGTTCCACCCTTGCAAACTTGGCTTGCTGAACTGATTGCAGCTCATCAATGTCATATAACCACCTCCCAACTAATCCGATACTCTTTTGAGCGATTTGTAAGCCGTGAAAGCTGACACGTCGAAGGCTCTTGAATATATTTTCGATTTGAGGTTTCCTCGACCTTCCTGCAGCCATTTGATAAAAGCGAAAGACTAACCAAGGTGCAAAGAACTCTACAAGGGCAAGAGGTTGATCGGCAAAGTCTTTGAAGGAGGACTTGGTGAGATCAGTAACGTCCGAGGCGGAAACGATAGCAGCGAACGCCGCTAGTAGAAATGTTGAAGTCCTCATCTGGATAGCAATGGGTAAGTTGGGAATCTGCTGCAATTGAGCGAGATCGCTTACGGTGAAAGATTGGAGAATAGTGAGGGGGAGGGAACGAAAGAGAGAGTGAAATCAAAATTTGGCTGGAGACGACGCGTTCTCGATTTTCCCACCAAATTTCCGGTCTTCCGGTTCAAGGTCAAGTGGTAAGACTATACTATTCAGGAGTTATCTGAGCGAGACCTGCACCTCTTCGAAAGAATTGCTACTTTCCGGACCTCCGAAACTTTTTAACTTTGCAATTTTTTGAAGAGCTCAGATCTCTCGCATTGATCTTTCGAATGTTGAACGCTACTGACGACAACTGGAGAATGATATCGAATGCAATAAAATAGGCCCAGGGAGATACAGACAACGTCTAAGGTAATAGAGAGAAGGCAACAAAGAAAAGACCAGCGAGAAAGGTATAACTGTAGAGGAAGGGAGGACTTTTAAAGCTTTCCTACAGGATCACGAGTAACGACACCGATAATGTGACCTGAAGGGGCGTCGACAGGAGTGAACACTTCAGCGTCTTTGGGTTCGAGGTTTTTGAGACCTAGCTTGGGAGGAAGAATCGAGGGAATGTAATGCTGCGAACCGCTCGCGTATCAGCTCTCTGTCATCGATTGCCTTCTGAAGAAGCTCGAGTAAACTCACCTTGTTGGGTAACTCGTAGTGAACTTTGCTAACATGCTTGTTATCCTTCAAAACTTTTTCTCCCATAATATACAAAGTGGCTTGAACACTTGCCGAGTTGTGCTCTGCAAAAATCTCGAGCGTAGTGTCGACGACGTTCGAATAAATCTTGTCGAAATCGATGCCGAGACGGGGGAGAGCGTCGACCGTGAGTGCAGAAGTGGAAATCGGAATCGTGTAGGTACATTCGACACTGGTTGAGAAGATTCGATCGTCGACAGGTTTGAGAGTGGTATAGTCGTCGAGAACATACTATCGCAGGAGAAAGGTTCAGTAAAGCTATTCGCAAGGCCAAGACGAGGAGAAAACCAAAAAAGGAGAACTCACGTTCTCGAACGAAGATTCAGTCGATTTCAAGACCAATAGATCCTTGATACCGCTCTCACAGGTAGCAGTAACGCTCTTGATACCTCTTGTGGCGTCAACAACCACCGAGGTGAATCGCTTCTCTTCTCCATCTCGAACGAAGGAGTGCTTGTGAGGTTGACCTTTGACCGGAATTCGAGACCATTTGAGCTGAGTAATGTCGACAAAGACTTTGTGAAGGTGTGACTATCGAAAGCCCAACGGTATAAGCTGTGGATTCTGACGCAGATGCCATAGCGAGTGAACTCACGTAGGTGTTTACGAAATGGAGACCTAATTCGAGAGCGAAAGTTTCAGGTTGAAGAACGTAGGGTGATTTCTTGGCAAAGACGTTGATTGTGTTTCTAAAGAAGTGGAATGCGGTCAGTTTGTAAGAATCAATAGCTTGCGAAACCTCAAAAGTGGAAATTTCTCACTTGATGGAATCAGTTGCGACGATGGAAGAGTTGTCCGATTCGGTCCAAGCCTTTTCTACCTCTCTATATCATCGTGAAGTTGTCGATATCAGCTCTCTTTCTCGCTCTACAAGCTCATAATGTCGCCTCTGAGGATAGACTCACCCTTCGACCAAGCATTTCACGATGTATTCCGCTACTTCATGCTTCCCATCAGCGTTTCGTACAACACGAAATACTCGAACTTTGTCCTTTCCGTCTGTCGTGTAGTAGAGAAAGAGAGAGAGAGAGCGGAGGTTGACAAGTGGGGGAATGTTTAGGAGAGAAGGAGGAGGAAAGAGAGCGCGCTAGTCAGCTATAGTCCGACTTCGCGTATGATAAAGAGCTGCTTACATTTAGCGACAGCGAGATGAGGCATGTTGAGAGAAGATAAAGAGATAAGCGGTTTGAGGTTGAAAATGAAGTCCTTGATTCAAGAGAAGCTGTTCAAGGTCTAGTGTACGTGCTGTAGAATTGATACACTGTTATGTTATGTGTCAAGGAAGGCAAACCAGGGGAAGAAAGGAAGGAGAAACCGAAGAAATGATTTCGCAAGAAACTCCGCTTCCTCCGTTCCGGTGTCCGCTTCTCTCACTCTTCTCGCGGGACGGTGCATTCCGGATACTGAATTCGTTTCGTATGAATACAACAAAGATACTACGAGACCACATACGATCAATACTAACTACTGTTCTCGAGCTTTCCCCTTTCCTTTCGCTGCGCTTTTCCTTTTTCGTTCTTCTTCGTCCTCACTATCTTCAGCTTGGTCACTGCTTCCTGAATGACCGTTAACGACAATACCATTCGCCTTGTGTTTCTCAATTAGATCCTTGACGAGTACATCTTGCTTCTTCTTCTCCATCTTGTCCTCGCTGTTCATCGTTTCAGTCGAAAACTTTGCGCGAACTTGCTTGTAATGAGCGAGCTCTTGGGGGCTGACCGATGGAATAAGCTGCATAACGATATGATGGTATCAGCGTTGAGTTGATAGAGAAGGAGAACGTCAAAATATACGTACCTCTGCAAGAGCAGCTTCGAAATCTTGTTGAGCTACAAGAACTTCGATTTCTGAAGGTGTCGCCATTTCCGCCAAGTAGTACTGAGGAGTCAACAGTGCTGTCTGTCCGTTCGAGTACGGTGGTTGAGAGTTGAGCTCGGCTGCAGCCGGGACAGAATGAGTTTAGCGAAACTTGAGGGAACGGGTCAATGAGGAGAAGAAACTCACCAATTTTTCGATCGATTTCTTCAGCCTTTCGACTCATCGCTTTGAGCATAGCATCTGAGCAGAGAGCGTAAAAGTCGGCACCAGTATAATTGAACGGGCATTGTTCTGCGACAAGATCTAGTCGGATTTGAGGATCGAGTTTAAACTTGCGAGTGAGAGCCTCGATGATCTTCAATTGAGCTTGATGAGTTTCTGAAATACCGAGGTAGAGCATACGGTCGAACCTGTAGAGAGCAGTGTCAGTAAAGAAAGGGGCAGAACGAAATGAAGAGGTTTGCTCACCTTCCAGGACGCAAAAGAGCAGGATCGAGCAAATCCGGTCGATTCGTAGCTCCGATCACAAAGACGTCGTTTCCACCTTTCCCTTCGCTCATACCGTCTAGTTCTGCCAACAATTGACTGACAATCCTATCCATAACTCCACCCGAATCGCCTTGGTTTCCCCTCTTGGGAGCGACCGAATCCAACTCGTCAAAGAAGATGACACAGGGTTTGGCATCTCTAGCACGTTGAAACACCCTTCGAACGTTCGCTTCCGATTCTCCAATGTACATGTTGAGAAGTTCGGGACCTTTGACTGAGAAGAAATTGAGCGAGCAAGAAGTAGCGACAGCTTTAGCGAGAAGCGTCTTTCCAGTACCGGGAGGACCGTAGAGTAAGATACCTAATAGCAGAAAATGTGAGTACAGGCGTATAGAAAGGCACAGTTTCGAGAAAGAAGCAAACTCACCACTTCGTTTCTTGAGACCATCTGCAAACAATTCTGGTTTCTCGAGAGGTAATTGAATAGTATCGAGAATATCACTCTTGACGTTTGCCAATCCTCCGACATCGTCCCAAGTGACATTCGGGATTTTGGGTGCACCAATCGATTCAGAGTAGGAAGAACGAGCTGCGTCGAGAGCTTTCGAAAAGTCGTCCGAAGTGAGGGATATTCCAGAGTTGACCAAGTCGGTAAAGATTGGAGAAGTGTTGAGGTGGGAAGAAGGACCTTCTGCAGTTGGAGTAGAGGAATTCGAAGAAGCCGAGGTCGAAGGCGAGAGAAGGGAGAGTACTCGTTCTGCTGCAGCAGCTTTCGCTCTTCGAACTAGATCGACCAAGTCGTTGGCTACGAGTGCAGCAGTCTGTACCGCCAAACTTCGGAGAGCGACGTCTGGTGCGAGGTGTTCTGATCTCGTCAAGTTCTGAAGAATCGCCAATCGTTCGGGCTCACCGGGAGCTTCGATTGATAATTCCTCCTTGAACAGACCGATCACTCCTGTCGGTAGTTTGTCGATATCGGTAGTCGTGCCGAGAACGATCACTGGTTGAGAAGACGAGATGAATCCAGATCGAATCGTTGAGAAAGACTCGCGAAGTACAGTAGTCATCGCAGGTTCTATAAGGAGAAGAAATTCATGAGCACCTTCGTCTGGCGAATTTTTGAGTAAAGAAGAACTTACCTTGACCGGTTTCGAGAGCTTGACTCTTCCGTGCGAGAGCTTCGATATTCCGTAAAACTAGAACGCAAGGTGCACAAGCGAGAGCTTTGTCGACTGCCAAAGCCTGTAACCTTCCTTCTGTCTTGGCGTCCGTATCCCCGAGTAGATCATAGGCATCAATCTGAGATGAAATGAGACGGGGTCAGCGTTCTTTGAAAGAGTTGAAAAGCCGATTCGAAGACATACCTCGAGAACGTGAACTCCCAATTCACGAGCAACTCCATTCACCAGCGTTCTCTTTCCACTTCCTCTAGCTCCCTTGACGAGGACAGTGAGCGGAAGATCGTAACTCGAAGCGTTCGGGGCGAGTGCAGCAGAGATGAAATCGTGTAATCGAGAAGCTGGAGTTGTTGCCGAGTTCCTTCCAAGTTGTAGTAACGGTAGTCGTGCTGACAGACAGAAACGAGTGTTCAATCAGCATCTTGGTCGTGTCATACAAGGTATGAATTTCAAACGGAGAAGCTTTAATCGCAGATTAGAACTCACGTAATCCTAACCAACCTCCATCATTCGGTACTCTTGATTTCTCTACTCCGCTCTGCATGAGTTTTGTGAACTTTGGATCGACGTAGCATCCGAGAGCGCCAGATTCGAGTTCTTCGTCGAGATCGACTGGGTTGGAGTTCGGCGGTGGAAGTTCTGAAGGTAAAGAGAGAGCGGTGACGACAAAATGGACGACGGCCGTCGGTGTAGAAGCAGAAGCAGGTAATCTTTGCGTACGGAATCAGAGTCAGTTCCGACGCCCGAAATCCACAACAATTAGAGGAAGCTCACTCGAATTCGTCCGATTCTTCTTTCCCGTCGTTGGAGTTGTTCATATACCTCGCTCTTCCTTCTTCTATACTGATAGCTATCACATCCCCTTTCTTGACGACTCTCTTTCGATTCTGGAAGTGATCTTTGAGCCCCTCGAGGAATAGCGGTTGATAGAGCTTGTTGACGGAGTGAGGAGAAGCGATACGGGCAAGAGTGAGGGAAGCAGCGGTAGGCAAAGGAGGAGGAAGGATTGAAGACACGGTAGGAGCTGGTTCGAGAGAGAGAGAGCAAGTCGGCGAAGGAGAAGGGCCGAGGAGATTGTGGAGGAGCGGAGGTGGAAGATGAACCAGAACTGACCTATTGGCAATAACACCGAGAAATGTTAGCGACGTACACAAGATTGCGAAGTGAGGTTATCCTCACCCTTCTGCAGCTGGTGAAGGACCTGTTTCCAAAAGTCCATCAGAAGCGAAGACTTTCACTAGTCTCGCTACTCCTTCTCCGTTCCCTCTCAACACAGCCCAATCACCACTGAATAATCCTATACGTCCCAAATCTGAGGTCGACAAGTAGGCTCGTGGAACGTCATCTTCTTCTTGATCCGGAACGGGTGTGAGCAGCTCGTTAGAAATTGTATGTTGAAGGGAAAGCGGAACGAGCCGAGATCGTTGTTGGAGTTGTTGATCAGCCGCGACAGACAATTCTCCTAGAGGAAAGAACTGCCGTTGTTTCGAAGAGGTCGAGAGAGGTGAAGTAAGGGGAGTTTGACCGAACCGAGTTTGGTGTGAAGCAGAGATGAGAACTGAATTCGCTAGGAATGATTCGTCGATCTCGAAATCTTCATCATCGTCTTCTTGAGAGTCGTCCTCCTCATTCGAAGGATTCATAAGCTTGAGCTGTTGACCAGAGCTCGATGTTCTGCTCGCAGGGTTTTCATCTTCTTCTCCCGTGTCTTGTCCAGAAGGGGGAAGTACGATCACCCTCGTGTGACCCTTGATGATAGCTCCCTGAAGTACCGGTTCTGCCATTGCTACCTTCCATTTTCCTTCCTTTAGCCTCAAAACTTCTCCCTCTCGGATGACCTCTGCATTTTCGACTCGACTGATGAAGGTTTCTTGTCGCTCGGATGCGAATGAGTAAGAGTTCGAATCGGTGGCGAACAAGATTACTGAGCTGAGAGGAACGAGTCGAGAGAGGGAGAGAAGGATCGAAGGTGGGGAGGATTCAGAAGAAGAAGGACCAAAGATTTGTCGTTGTCTTGAAACTAGCGCTCGTGGTAGAAGCAAAGTTGCAGTTGATGTATCCTAGTAAGGTCTCAGAGGTCAGTCTAGTTTGATCCCGATTGTACAAGGGAAAAAAAGACAACTCACTTCTTTTCCGGCCTCTCGCAACTCAGCTTTGCTAGCTTGTCGTACCCTGGTCAGTATCGTACCTAGCTGATTAGAATGGCGTATCCTCGTTTGGCGGGACTTGACGGCAAGAGTGAGGATGGAAGGATCGGACGAGTCGGGAAGAAGTTGGAGCAAAGATTCCCATAGTTGAGGACTAGCTAATGCGGTTGTAGCTGGAAAGTGTTCTGGCAGATAGCCCCAATGCGAGGCGACTGTATCCATGGTGGTTTCGTGGAAGAATGAAAAGAGAGAGAGAGAGAGAGAGAGAGATGGAGATGGAAGAAATCGCCGGTTATTGAACTGGAGCCGAAAGTGACGTGTCACGTGCAGACTATTTTCCTCGACGAATCCCAAGCGCTGACCGGACGAATGAGGACTGCTGACACAGGAGCAACGAAACTTCTGCAACAGATATATTCACGAGAAAATAGAGGAAAACCTCGAGAAACGGAGGTTCCGCTTTTCCTCTCTCTCTCTGCCTCAACACTCGAACACTCTGCTCGAAATCAGAGACAAGATGATACCACGGATAGCCAGACAGCTATACAGACGGAGACCGCCGAATCAACCCCTCATCTCTTTCATTCTCTTCCTCTTGATCCTTCCCAATTTCACCGCCTCTCAACTCGTCCGGCCCCTCTCGATACCTTACAGCTCTTCGTTCAGTGTGAACAGTGGAGAAAGTACCTACTTCGAACTACCTTCTACCCAAGACGAGCAGTTGTTCTTCACTCTCTCGCTCTGTTCTCCTCCCGATCAACTCGCGACTTCGCCTCTCCCTTCTCACCTCAATACCTCTCTCTACGTTTCTACCACTTCTTCGAATCAACAACCAGGTCCCGATAATATCCCGAGCGAAGAAAATGGACAAGGTGGGACTTCAAAGTTGAAGTTTGGAGCTGCAAACGTGACTCTCTCGGGACCAGGAGTGGCAGCAGACGGAGTGTGGGTAGGAGTCACCGCACCAGATGATGCAGAATTCGGAGGTTCGGGTAGTGGGAGCTGGGTCTTCGAGCTGGACGTGACGAACGATGCTCCAGTCGTTTTACTCGATGGAGGTGCGAGTTTTCATTTCGAAGATTCCGACGAGACCTCGGCTCTCCTTACGACTGCCAATTGGACCGATGGACAACCTCAGCCTTCTACCTATACACCTTCCTATTTCTCCATCATTTCTCCTGCAACTCCTCAATCTTTCTCTCTCGGTCGATCAAGATGTTTCGTCAGATCGCAAAGTTCTATACCGAGTCAAGATATCGTCGCCTCGATCACAAATCGGGGATACGGAGGTGGTACGAGGACACAATTTGCGTTGTCAAACTTACCCGGAGGAACGAATTATACAGCTTGGCTCGTTCAAAACTTGACCGAAGTGTCAAATTCGACTAATGCAACGAGGTTATGGGACCCAATCTTCTTCACGACAAAGTCGAGTATGTTTGAAGGCTCGCTATACAGATTTGAGACTGTACGGAAAAGCTGAAATTGTTGATCTTTATTCCAGCTACATCGTGTCGCCTTCTGTACGATCTCGAATTCTGTCCTTCCGTCGCTTATTCGGTACCTGCTCCTCTGTCTCTACCTACCTCCGATCTCGTCGACTACTTCAACTCGACCATCTTTCCTTCGCTCAAGACTTTCGCTCGCACTCTCACGACTTTCCCTTGCAACTCTACCAAATTTGGACAATATTCGGTGGTCTCGACCTGTTCAGACTGCTATGAAGCTTACAGGGATTGGCTCTGTGCAACAACGATGCCTCGATGTTCCGATTCTCCCTCGAATATCACCACTCTGATCCCAACAAACTCTTCACTCTTCGATCCAGAAACGGATCTCGCAACTTGGTCAATCCCGACATCCTACTCCACGTCGCTCGTTCGAGATTTTCCACCTGCATCCCGCACTCCTTCTTTCGCACCGAGCAACCTCTCGTCGACTTTCCCTTCGCTCTTCAACTCTTCGTACCCTCCCAATCGTCAAAACTCTCTCGAACAATCTCCTTTCCCTTACTCCGAGATACCACCGTGCATGGATGTGTGTCACTTAGTCGACGCCAGATGTCCTAGCTTCTTGGGATGGGATTGTCCGACCAGTGGAGGAACCGGAAAAGCTACTTATGGAATGACTGAGCAAATCGGAGGAGGAGAAAGAATCGCGGGAGACATTAGGCATAGTTCGAGAATAGAGCGGGCCCAGGATCGTTGGGGCAACGTATAGTGAGTCGAGTCTCTCATCTTTGCCTTTATCCATGGAGTACGAAAAGCTCATCGAGGTGTCAAACAATAGTTGTAACGCTCTAGGTTCTGATCTCAAAATGGCAGCTCAATTCGTTACACTTTCTGCTTCAGCTTCTTCGACAACAGTCAACATCGTCTCAGTACCTTCAGTTTTATTCTTATTGGTAGCATCGGTTTTTGCATTCAGTTTTGTATAGTATCGAGATAGATTCGGTGTGTTCGCAACCATAGAACTTTACCCTACTCTCCAAATTGCGTCTTGAAGGGACAATACAATACAGACGTAATTGAAAGATGCTACTGATTTTGATTTGATGCATTCAGAGACAAAGTAAGAATGGTAACGTATAAAGAGTAAGGTGGATGCGCGGAATGAACAGTTTAGAGTTTAGTGCATCGATAGAATGATGCGTACCTTAACGAAACGAAGAAGAATTGTCAGTTCTATCAGAATGAAAATGCTGGAACAGCAAAGGGAGAACTCACATGTTCACCCTGTCGATAGGTTCTTTCCCTCCAATTGGCCTTTCATGAATACACTCAACCTTGAATCCCTCCCTCTTGTAGAGCTCAAGGTACCAAGGTTTCTGACCCGCAGAACGGAAGAAAACTCTTCCACCTTGAACCAGAGAGCTGTGAAGTGCTCGAATCGTTTCCGTCAAAGCACATTTCTTTGATTTCGCTTGCGTTGATCCAGACACGGTATTGTCGAACCAATCTTGAAGGTCCATAATGACACAGATTGTGAGCGAGTTCTCTTTGCCGAGGCGATCGAGGACGTTGTTCAACGCATCTGTATGAATTCGAAAACAATCGAGAGCTGCTCCGTCGTTCGCCTTCAGAGATTCGAAACCTTCTCGAGTGAGATAGAGGGGGCTGCTCACGATCTCAATCAGTCAAGAAGAATAAAAGAGAACACGGAGAGGGTCAAGAGCACTGACCATGACCGTTTTGAGTATTTCTGTTCCAGACAGAGCTTGTAGTGGTAAGCACCTTCAGCGATGTGAGTACCGTATGCGACAGGGTCGAGAGTGTCGATGGCGAATTGCTCAGTAGTCGTCTCCGAAAGGAAGGTTTTGTGCTGGTTGATGGGCACACCTGCGAGAGAAGAAAACCTGTCGTTAGCAAACTTGATCCAATATCTTTCTAGACGTCGATTCTCACCTAGAGCATTCCACAAAAAGGCAGGGTTCGAAAGGAAGATCTTGGTGATGAATTTTGAGAGAAGTACGGGTCTCAGTTTCGAAGTCCAAATCTTCTGTTGTTCTTCGAGAGTTTTGGCAGCGCAAAATTCGTGAGCGACTTTCGTCATACCAGTGAGCCAAAGTGCTGTCTTGGCGAGACGAAGAGCGTGACCAGAGTAACCTGCAGTTAAGAAAAAGCTTAGTTTGCGAGACTGAGAGGATGAAAACGCTCAGGAGAGTTGAAGGCTCACCTCGCATGTAGAAGGAGTCAGAGAAAGCCTTGTCATTCTTCCTCCAGAATTGGTAAGCATGACTGGATAAGAAAGGTGAGATCTTCGTATCGAGGAGCTGTTATTAATAAAGTCGAATTTAGTTCAAGGTTTGCGAAAGTTGTGCGAATAGCGAGAGGACTCACTTCTCGGAAGCGAGGGTGTTTTCCTTCGCCAAACATGAGCCAGAAATCATCATAATCGAGTGCGTTGATGCAGGCGAGTTTAAGCTCGAGCAAGTGACCTTGACAAGGATTGAAATCGACCGTGTGAATTCTTTTCGGTTTCCCATCGATAGCGTAGTGAAGAGCGTTGTCTCCAGCTGAAGTGATGCACAAGATTGAATCGTTTTCGGTGACGTTCAGGTGCTCCATGTCGACGGCAGGATCCTCCCAAGTAAAGCTGCAAGGCGTAGTGATGAGCTCGAGCTTTAACCGAAGCGAACAAGATAGTCAAACTCACCCATAGATCCAGGTTCTGAACTCTCTGTGCTGCTTGTCGTCGAGATAAGGAACTCGGTAATGCTTGAGGCCGTAGTGAAAAGCCGAAAGCTGTTGTTCGGGAGCGACGTCGATTCTGACTGAATCGCTTTGATCGCTCGAGAGAGAGTTTGCTCGTCCAGACTTGCGAGAGGAAGGTACACGAGATAGAGCAGCGCTGAGTCCGAGAGCGAGGTCTGGAACGTCGGCACTGCTACTTGATCGAGAGGCGGTCGGTCGGAGGAGAGGAGAGGGAGAAGCCGAGAGGGTCGTTCCCGATTCTCCGTCGAGGGCTCGAGTTGCTTTGGAGGTGTCGATGCGACGAGAGGTATGGAGAGAAACATAGTAGGGACTGACAGAGAAAAAGTAGTCAGATTTCGAAATTATCGTTGCGAGTAGAGGTAGCTTCGTCGAGAACTCACATAGATATCAGACCGGGTAAAATAAAGCCGTTACGAGCGTTGAAAGACTTGATAGTTGCGAAACGGTGTTCGACGTAAGCCCGACGAGAAGGATGCAAATCGACGTGATCCAATTCGAACCTGTAAGCCGCGCAATAAAAACGAGAACAGTCAGTCGGAGCGGGACAAAGGATCTTCGTCGGGCACAGGAAGCTTACCAGTGTTGCCAGAACAGGCGGCTCCAGTAGCTACATTGTCGAGAAGCGACATCACCAACGACGCTAGCCATGGAAGAAGTTTCTCGCGTCGATACGTAGAAATCTGCGACCGATAGAAGACCTGTGGGAGACAGCAGACGATCGATGCGGTCGAGGAGAGTGAGATGATCCGGCATCATGCTATACAGAAGGAGAACAAATGTCAGCTCAAGGAGGCAGAAAGCTCATTTTTCACGACTCACCTGAGAGAATAGCTCAAAGTGACAAAGTCGAGTCCTCCTTCGTTTGCATCGACTCCGTTCGTAGACCATTCAGGAAGGACAAAAGTCGTCGCGTCCTGAAGAAGACAGTGAACATTCTTCCAACCTTTCGCTTGAAACCGTTTTCGAGAAACCTCGAGCAGGGGGCCGCACAGATCTACTACGTATACTGCATCGAAATCCTTGATGGGGAAGTACTTGTCCATCTCCTCAATAGTCCACCCCGTCGCTCCGCCAATGTCGACCCAAACGAGCTTTTTGGTAGGATTCTTCTTTCGTTGTTCTCGGAGGTGAGCGGCAGAAAGTCGAAGCATCGTAGAACGTCCACGGAGTAACTTTGCCCTAGTTTTGTCGTAGATCTACAGAGGAAAGCGCGAGGGTCAGCCTTTTCGAAGGAACGATTTGGAGATTGAATACGGAGTTTGCTCACTGAAGCTTGTCCTTCGTAGAAGCTATTCAACCTTCCCTCTTGAGTTCCATTCTTTCCCAACGGTTTGAAGAAGCAGTTCCATGCGAAAGTGAGAGCGATGGAGAGAGTGCTCGCGAAAGCAGAAATGAGCAAAGTCGAGACTGCCGCGATTAGAAAGTAGGTAGAAACAGTGGGATGCTGGTGATAGGTATACGTGTCGAGCTGATGTCTGAGAGTGTCGAAGAAGTAGATCGCTGCTCCGGCGGTACCAAGAAGAAGAGTTCTAGTCGCCATCGAGTCGCTCGTAGAAGAGATTTTGTTCAGGACAGTCGCGTTGAGGTGTCGGGAACGAGGAGAGTCGTTGTGTTGAGGATTAGATGTGAAGGAGAGTCGTGCAGGGTGGGGCTTCGTATCGGAAACGATAGTCGAAAATTGACAAACGTGCGTTTAGAAAAATTTCGAACCCGAACGTGCTCTTCATTTCTGCACGCGCTAAAATACTTGTCGACTCACACGTGATAGAAGCATCTTCATACCTTCAAGATCTAGCTGTGGAAGCTGAAAAGGGACGAGTCAGAAACGATATACGAAACTCGTTCGGCGGATTGAAAAAAAGCGCAATGGAGTAGCTGTAACCAGTTGGCAAGCTCACTTTGCCTCGATGCTTGCGAGAAGCATGACTGCGCTAGCAACGCTGCTCTTCCTTCGTTTCAAGTCTCATCCTAGCAACTAGCGATTAGTAATAGCTCTGGACAATGAACTCGGAGAGGAGATATATTTAATAAACACACCTGTTGGCCCTTTTGCCACTTCTCTAGGGCTCTTCTTTACCACGAGTAAGTCATCAGCGTGTCCAAAGCACCGAAGCAGTATCGAGATTCAAGTAGAAGTGTGTGGAAGGTTCAGGTCATAGAAGTCTCAATTGCTCCAACTTGACATCGAAGACTTGCACGTGACACACACACTCTCTACTTCATCTTCGCAGGAAAGAGGGAAAGGTGGAGCCAAAACAATTTGTCGGACGAGAGGAAGCGAGTCCGAGGGAGAAGGAAACGAAAGTCGGGGAGAAAGTAGATGCGGGGAGCCCGAGTTGGCAGTATCACCAGCAGTACTCGAGAGTCTTATAGCCTAGAGAGAGAGTCAGACGATGCAAGAATAGCAAGTGAGATAAGGAGAGAGGGAGTCTGGCACTCGAACGAGAAAAGAGGGTTTTTTGAGTTGGTCCTCTCACCCGAGCCGGCTTCTCTGCAGAAACGCGAACTGATGCGATGGCCCAGCCTGGCTCTCAACACCATCAAGAATCACCATTAGTAAGACCCAACACACTTAAACGTTCGCTCGAAAGAGATTCGATGAACGAATCATCTCCTCCTCTTCATCAAGCGAATCCACCAAAGAAACGCATCACTCGCAAACGAGCCATCTTGTCTTGTCGGAACTGTACTAGTAGGAAGATACGGTGTGAGAGAGATGTACCTGGTTCAGCTTGTAGAGCTTGTGAGAAGAGAGGAGAATCTGCTCTCTGTGATCCTGGATCGACTCCCGGCAACAGCAACAGCAGTTCGAGGTATGTCATGACTGTCTCTCTCTTCCGGCGGTACTCCTCCTCCGAGATTGACGCTTTCGTTCATTTACAGTGATTTAAACTGTGTCGATCATCGTGCCGACCTTGAAAGGAGGGTTTCTCATCTCGAGAACATGCTACTAGGTCAAGGATTACCACCTCAACATCACAGAAGAACATCAACGGCGACTACTACGAACGGAGCTTCCCCTTCTGGCGGCCATGCGAGAGAAGAATCAGGAGTAGGAGGAAAAGGAAACGAGATCGTTCGTGCGAAATCAGAGGAGAACCTGAGCGAGACTGAGGAAGCTGCTATGACATTGGAGGATATCGGTGAGCTCAAAAACTTTCCTTACCATTCTCACACGAGCAAGGGCGCTGATTCCTGAATCCATCGTGAAACCTCAGCTGTGAACGTTCGAGTTTCAGCCCCTCAAACAGTTCGTCAAGTTGCAGCTCCAGTGGGTCTTTCGCTGGATTGCGCACTCACGAAGGCTCTACGCTAATTTTGCTCGCGTTCGACAGGCAAACCCTTACACTTCAAATGCAGCTCTTCCTCCGCCTCCTCATAGTGCATCTCGTTACCGAGAGTCCCTGCTCGTCCCTCAAATCTCAAAGAGATGGAGATATGTGTTGGAAGACCTCTACTCAGGCTTGCCGAGTCGACCGAAGATGGACTTTTTGATACAGTACTACTTCGGAAACGTCAGTTGGTTCTGGCTTCGTGAGTATTCTTTCCCCCTTTCGCTCTCTCTCATGTTCTTGATCCCTGACACTTCTTGGGTATACTACAGCGTATCATACACCAACTTTCTTAGCCGAGTACGAAGCTTTCCATCAGCTGTTGCGAGAAGGAAGGCAACTCGAAATCGATCCTCTCTGGCTTGCAACTCTATTCCTCGTGAGGTCTCCCCTCGTCTCGTAGTCTCTCTGACTGAACAGCTCAATTGACGTTCTCGCTGTGGTAGACTCTCGCGATCTCTGCCAACTCGATCGATTATCTCCCTCCCGGAACTGATTTTACCTACGAAGAATTGACTGGAATGTTTGCGAGGTATTTTGAAGATGGTCGAGCAGCTATAGACTGCGGAGATGGTTACGGTAGTTTCGCTCGAATCCGAACGATTCAGGTGAGTGGAATTAGATCACTCTACCAGAGTCAACAATCCCTTTTCTGATTTCCATTGTCGTACAGGCTGTCGTTCTTCTCGGTCCTCTCGCGCTCAACTCTGGAGATCCTGGAAGAGTCGATATCTTGATTCCTTACGTGGCAGCAACGATGCGTCTCGCTCAACAACTCGGACTGGACAAACTCGGTTCAGATTCTACGACTATGCCTACTTTTCAAGATCCAGCTCTCCCACCTGGAAATTCTGCCCTTCGAAGAGAGATCGCGCTGAGAGCTTTCCACGGCTTGTGCCACATCGATCAAACTACTTTTCGCTGTCGACCAGTTTTACCTATGCATCTCGGTGAGTTCTCAGCGCTGTTCATCTCTGTCTCTCCTCGATCACGCTGACGATAGGAAGTGGTAATCTCGTAGTTGACTGCGCTTTCCCCGGTAACTACAATGATCAAGACCTTCCTCCCGATGGACTCGCTACTCCCGCTCCTGCCAAAGTTCGAACCATTTCTGCTTACGAGGTATGTCAACGACTCTGTTTCTCCTTTTACAGCAATTCAACGAGCTAATTTCTGATCATATGTCGCTCAGACTCTCCGTTTCCGAGTTGGGATGATTCAACGGGCTTTTCACGATACAGTCGTTCTCGATCCTTCTTACACCTATGCTACCGTTATGCACTGTGATACGGAAATGCGAAATCTACTCGAAGAATACGACCTCGAACGACCTGAACCGAACGAAACTACTCCGATGTTTTGGGCAAGAATCTTTTCTTTGCAAAACATCAATATTCGATTAATTCGTTTTCATCGACCTTGTAAGCCGCATCCTCCCCTTGAGTTCCTCGAGCTTGAGCTGACTAGATCGGGTATTCCGTAGTCGCTTCGAAGGGATACAGAGATCCCGCTTTCAGAAAGGCAACGGATCTAGCGTTGAGTGCCGCCCGAGTCGTTCTCGAATGTCAAAAAGAACTCGATAGGACCTCGTGCCCTCTCGTCAAAGACTGGTGAGTTCCGATTTTCTGCCTGATTATCAACTCAGTATGTAATGCTGATTACTCCCGGGTCTGCGACAGCTACCAACTGAATCATGTTCAAGTGAGCTTCTTATTTTCGAGGTTTCGATTCTCAGCTAAAGCCTAGTCTCGTCGTTCGCAGATCGCAATCGTCGTGCTGTTCTCCTCAATATGGTATGATCAAGATGCCGCAGATCAGCCATCTGCCGACTACCGATTAATCAGCGACGCTACTGGTTCTTTCCATCGAGCACTTTCATCAATTCGCGACCGTGTCCGCAACGTCGCTCGTCAATCACTTCTCGTCGTTCAATGCCTATTCGAAGCTTATCACAATCGTCCCAACAACCCTCACCAAGAAACTTACGCTCAAGTTCTCAAGCGAATCAGTTTGATCGTTACCGAAGCTGAACGTCGAGCTTCTATCACTGCGACGAACGGTATAGCTCCAAACTCAAACGGACAGCTTCCTCCACCTCCTCCTACGGCTGTACCCTACGGACAACAAGCGGCTCAGGCTCAACCTCATCATTCGGGACCGGTTGATGCGAGAGGAGTCTTCATCGATACGAATGGTGCTCATCACGCTCAGCAACGGCAGCCTCAACCTCAATCCGGACCTCCACAGCAACAACAAATGATGCAGCATCAAGGAGTACCTCAGAATGGCTATCCCGCGTATCAACGACCTGGGTGAGCTTCATCTTCGTTTTCTCCTTTTCTAGCGCCTGTGCTAACTTTTCCTCGAGTCGCCACGTAGTACCTCCACCGACGCTTCGATAACCCCTCACGACTTGCACTTTGACGTCGGTGCTGACTTTGGGTTTGAATGGATGGAATCGCTCCCTCAAAACGTCAATTAGACTGTAGGCTCTTCATGTTCACTCCTCCTGACTAAGTAATGTGTCGCTGATCACCTCGTCCTCTGCGTTTTCCAGACTCCACTAGACTCATCGTTAAATTCGCTGCACTCGAATTCCCCTCGACGATTGGAATGCTATTTCTCGCAAACCTAAAATTTGTATATTCTCTCTGTCTCCTTTCCCTTGTTTTTACTCGACCCTCCTTTACTATTCCTTGTTGCTGTTTGAATACAATCTCAAGTTTCGGAACACGTTTTGCGCTAGTAAGCGTGTTGTCTATCGAATTTGGAGTTTCTCGGGCGAGTTATGAGAACTCTTCCCATACATTCCTTCAACCCTTTCAACCTCCTCAGTCGGCAGCGGAACAGCTCAACAGTACGTCGCACGATCTTTGTGAACCGCAGTCACGACTTCTCCAATCCCTTTCTCAAGCGAAACGCGGATCAATCACAACTTCATCTCTGAATCTCAAAACAAACTCGAGTTACTCTTCAGAGCTATCGAAACTACTTTCGGAGGAAGCAGTAACTAGTGGAAAAGCTCCATGGCAGACTCTCTAGCCGACACGTCCAGTTCGAACTTGGCAGTCTTGCCGGAAAGGAGTGCTAGAAGTTGTGGGAATTGTGCTAGAGCGAAACGATCGTGTGATAGGTAAGCTTAATCTCTCCTATGCCTTTACACAGATAAGCGTGTATGCTGGCCAATCGATTCGCAAACAACGAGAATCGAGTTGTTGAGACAGAGTTGACTGACTTCCCTCATTTGCTACACGAGTAGGAACGTACCTTGTGGGGCATGTGTAAAGAGAAATCAAGCTTCGAGCTGTCAGTCACAGCCGAGGAAACGAAAGTCGAAAGCTGGGTGAGTCGGATTCTTTCTCTCTCTCGTTGCTTTCGACGAAGCTGCTCACTGATGAGGCTGTCGTTTTATGCTCTGCAGAGTCGATCCTACACAAGAATTGGATACTCGTCGGAAATCAGCGTTAGAAGAACTCGCCTTGTTCCGTCAAACTCTCGATTCTCTGAAAGCGAGGCTGCCGAATCTTGAATATTTCGTCGCCAATTCGTCTGTCAAGGGAGGAGAAGAATCGAAAGAGCTAGATGAAATCGTCAAGTCGTTCGGAGATCCAGTAACGGACCTAGGAGATGTCGTAGACGACTCGAACGGAACGAATACGAAACGGCCAACTTTGCCTTCAATCGGTTCCTCCAGAGATCTAGAACCAGCGACAAAGAAGCAGAAGAAGGAACCTACAGATGAAAGTGAAGTAAACGTCCAAGCTGCGATCGATCTCGAATTCTCAGCATTAGGAAGACCACGAAGAAACGAATGGAATTCAACTTCGAATCATCCTCTTCATCACGACCCCGAAGAGGGTTCACCGAGTCATCATTATGCGATTCTTGGACCTGAACCACCTTCAGATTCCCCTCTTTCGCTGTTCCCCGACAACGAAACACTTTCGAGTGCTGCACCTTCACCTCTCGAAGAAGATGTAATTTTCAGAGTTGGTCTCGACAGATATGGTTGGCATGTGCGTATATCCCGATCCTCCTGACTCTCGTGATCACACTACTGATGGTACGATCACTACAGCATTCGGTGATTCATCGACCAACGTTTCACGGTCAACTGGCAGCTTTTCGGGATCTAGGAGAAGATCGTTTCGATCGAGCCTCTCTAGCTTGGATGAGTAGTTACTTTGCACTACTCGCCATTAGTACGAAACTACTCGGACAAGATGAACAGAACGAGTTGGAATGGTCGGAGGAAGAAACGAGCGAAGCAGCTGCTAGATGGTATGTTTTGCATTTCCACTTTCTCTCCCTCTTGAATACGTGATTGACCCGTTCAACTTCAGGTTCAATTGCTCAATATCTTGTCTCTATCGACACAACTTCTTACAAGCTCACGACTTTACCTGCCTCCAAGCGATTTCTCTCCTCGTTCTCTCCGGTCGAGATTGTGGATCCGCAACTCTGATTGCGTCTCTCCTCTCTTCCGGCATTTCAATCGCTCAAGATCTCGGTCTTCATCGACTCCCGTCGGACGAACAGTGGGATCAATCGCTCAAGGGTAAACCTGCTCGGCTGCGTGCAAAATCGTTGATCGAACGTGAAATCAAGAAGCGAGTACTTTGGGCTCTCGTACACTCTGAGTGGTTCGCAATTCCTTTCAAGGGATATTCTTTACTGGCAAAGTTGAGGATCGAGACACCTCTACCGCTCAATGCAAGCGACGAGTGAGTCAAGCCTTTCCTCCAGCTTTCGCAGCCATTCTTTACTGAATCGATATTGCCTGACTCTAACGCAGCGATCTCGCGACCGGAACCCTCGTCAATCGTCCTCGAGATGAGTTCACCTACGCATCGTGGCTCATTCAGTATATCGACATCGGTGCAAGTATGGCAAGCGCTTTCGAAAGCAAAGACATCATCACGAAGGTCTCGTCATCTCAAGCCTACCAAGCTTTCCTCCAAGCCGACAAGCAGCTCGAAGCTATGCTTACAAATCTCCCGACTTGGCTCAAGGCCGACGGACCAACGAACGGAATGCCCAACTCAATTGATCCAAATCACCTCCGTTCGACTTTCCTCATTTCTCTTCAGCACAAAATCCTCTCGATTCATCGACCTTTCCTTGCCAAACCTTCTCGAGGTGAGTCATTGTGTCTCTTTGATTTGAGCTCACCATCGGTGAAAGCTGACCCAGAGCCCTATCCTCGCAACAGCAACGACTTACGCTTTTTCTCATCGTCGAGTGGTCGATGCTGCTCGAACAATTCTGCGAGAAGCAACTAGAGTACGAGGAGTTCGAATCTGGACAGTCCTTTACCAGTATGTGTCTTCCCGAGTTGTGACTCTTCACGGACCTCGATTGACTCTCGGTGTTTCAACTTCCAATAGCATCTCGGTCGCTTCTTTCTCAATGTCTCTCGAACTGTTCGAACAGCTCAAGAATCCTACCGCCGACAACGAAGCGATACGGAACGAGATTCACTCAGCTTTGCCGACTCTCGAGTGCTTGAAAGAAGCAAGTCAGATCGCTGAACGTGGCTTGAACTTGGTTCTACCTCTACTTGCAGACGAGAAGAGATTGCAAAATGAGGTTGTAACTGACAAGAAAGGAAAGCGAAAGGTGAATTATTCTCCAAATCTCAATTTACTGCGAGTCGTCGTTTTCGCTGACTCGCCAGTCTTGGTGATTAGCTCAAATCGACGACGACTACTACTCGTTCCAATACTGTGCCTTCACTTCCCACCCAATCTACTCAAGATTCCCCCGCTTCGAACGGTCTCCCTCTTCCTCATACTCAAAATTCGTCACTTTTCGACAACTCGAGTCAAAACTTTTTCACCGCTCACGCAACTTCTGCTTCTCCTTCTCTGCCCTCTCAACACTCACCAAACTCGACCAACGCTCCACTACCTTCCCCTTACGATCCTTCAGTTCCGGCCTGGCTCTACGGAGAGAATTTCCTCTACTCTCATTTGAGCGGTTCGACGACTGGTACTGGACCTCCCGTTCCTCCTTTACCCAATTACAACGGAAACCCTTATGGAAGTCATCAGATGTGGGGATTACCGCCTCTACAGAGTCAAGAACCTTGGGGATGGGGAGGTTTCGCTGGAGCAGAAGGACCAACCGGAGGCGGCGGTGAAAGAATGAGAAGTAGAGAGACTACGCAAGATGGAGAAGAGGGAGGGAATTGAGGCACTGAGCGATTTCGTTGATTCGGCTGGGTGAAACGAAATACTTTTTCTGCAATTTTCCGTTTCTGTCGAGGACAGTTTCAGCCTCTTCGTTAATTAGCCTTTGCGCCTTGAAAAATGGAGAAGTCGTCGTGAGGACTTGTCTGCGACGCGAGAGTGAGGAAACGAAGGATTTGAGAAACGAAATCGCACAGCCTCGTTACTGGAGCTCCACTTCTTCCTCGTGCTTGAAAGCTTTTGGAACCCTTTGACGTTCCTCTTCCCTCTACTACTCACTCACAATCGTCGAGATGCTCAAGAACCCAATCCCAGCTTCAACTCTCAACACTCACAACCCACAAAACCCTGCGCCAATTCCTCCTCTGACTCTCGAATGTCACTCGCAAGGCTTTACAGGACGAGACCAGATACTGACGGAGGACGGCACTACAATCATGTTCTACTATGACCACCACTCGAGCTTTGGAGGCTGGGATGCAGAGCTAAAGGCAGGAGGACCGGCAGGACCCGTCGTGTGCAGAGCGTCGAAAGGCTTTAGCTCCTCTTTCAAAGTGAACTTCCCCGACGGATCACAAGCTGAATGTGTGAGCACTGGTCTCATGTCCGTCACGCACGAATTTCGATCGCCTTCTACTGGGACGCACTACAAGTGGAAGAACGTTGGTGAGTTCGTAAATTTCGCTGAAAGCTTCATGATCAAACGCTCACTCGAGATTCGCGCAGGTATTCCTGGATCTGGCACAGAGCTAGCAGTGAGTCGAACGCTCATCCTCTAGCTTCGAGGGAGTGAGCGATCGTCGCAGAGCAAATTTTTCTGAAAGCTTTTGCCGCTACGAAGCTTGAGAGGCATCCCTTCCGAATTCGGGAACGAGCTGACACTTGTCGATTCTCTGTATATAGCTTGCAGACCTCACGGTACCCGGTGAACAGAAGATCATCGCAACGTGGGACACTCGCTATTCGTTTTCGGGCAAAAATGGAATCCTGCGAATCTCTCGAGAATACATGAACGAGCTCGAATTAATTTGCACGACCTGTCTCGCAATGTTTGGTACGTATTGGTGTCAGACGCCCACATCTCTCTCGAAGAATCGTTCTTTCAGCTCGCAGAAATAGCTGACCCATGAATCTTTTGCAAAACCGTAGCTCTCGAAAGAGCAAGACGAAATCGTTGAAGTCACGCAACAGAGCAACAACGATCTTAGGCACTTTCCAGGCTATCAGCACTTCTCTTGGAAACCCTGAAGAAGTTCAAAGACTTCACAAGTTTTATTTTCAATTTTTGTACATAACATCGTTTTCCTCCTCCCTTTGTATCTTGACACGTTCTACATTTCCAACGTTCATGAAGTCAAGCTCACTTGTCGAGTGCACGTTCAGCACTGCGTCTCTCAGGTATTGCGTGATCTTGCCCAGACTAGCTCGATTTCTCGATGACTGCTCCCGTAACAGAAGCGCTCCACCTCTTTCCGAAGCCGAGTGGTCAGAAAGATGAGATCGTCACGGTGCACCCTGCGACTTACGGAATCTCCTATACTGTTTGACCTTTCTACGAATCTACTACTGTCACTCTTGAATTTCTCTGCAACTCTCCACAACCTACGAATCGAATGGGGAAAGAGCCGAAAATTCCTTCATCAGCTTTAGAAAGCTACAACCACGATATCTCCAAAGGGCCTATACCAGAACTCGTCCTCAAGTGTTACGAGAAAGGGACAAGTGGTCTCGACAAGCTATTGACCGAAGATGGAGAAACGATCATGTCAATCTTTCCTTCCTCTTAATCGAACCTTGCTAGTTCCGAGCTGACAGGTTCTCGAAGCTACAGGTTC
The DNA here is from genome assembly GCA_010758995.1 of Sporobolomyces pararoseus. Classification (NCBI taxonomy): domain Eukaryota; kingdom Fungi; phylum Basidiomycota; class Microbotryomycetes; order Sporidiobolales; family Sporidiobolaceae; genus Sporobolomyces; species Sporobolomyces pararoseus. The sequence continues at coordinate 419,988 of RSDY01000011.1, forward strand.
TTCTGGAAGTACCACAACAAGCTATCAGGCTGGGAATCCGAGTTCAGAGAGGGAGGGCCCGAGGGAACTATCATTTGTAGAGTGAAGAAAGGGCTCTCTTCTTCTTTCGTACTATCGCTCCCCGATGGGAAAGAGGCAGAGGGTGTGACAACGGGCCATTCGATAGCGAGAGAGTTCGTATCTCCCTTCTCCGGCACGAAGTACAAGTGGAAGAACGTTGGTGAGTTGATTGAGCTCGATCATACAAGATTTTGCCATTTTCTGACCGAACCTTTTCTCTATCAGGTATTCCGGGACAAGGTGCTAATCTAGCAGTAAGTCGACAACTTATACACTGTCCCGTTTGTAACACATTTGATCGTAATTGACCGTTTTCTTGCCAACTCAGCTCGTTGATGTCGGTGTTCCGGAGGAGAAAACCATTGTTGCTGCATGGGACGCTTACTCTAAACTCGGGAGCGGCAAGAATGGCACTCTGAGGATTAACCGTGATCGACTAGACGACCTAGAAATCATCTGTGCAACCGCGCTTGCGATGCAAGCGAGTGAGTTTTGATGTCTATCATTTACCACCGTGTCTTCAACTCTGGTAAGCGATCACTGACGACACACTCTCATCTACTAATAGTCGAATACTCAAGACAAGGCGGCCTCGTCTGAAGCACGAGAAACTCTGCCCCGTCTCGAAGTTTTTGCGACGGTCGTTCGACTCACATCTGCATGTATCAATTTCTCCTGTTTTGCTGTAACTACTCTGTTTCTTCTTCCCAATCCAAGGGGCTATCGCTTCGATCTCAGCTTGTTCTAGCGGGAGAAATATCGTTCTATTCGATTGTAAAAAACAACAATGAAAAATGGTATGCCGGGAGAAAGAAGAAATGCGAGTAGTCTAATAGCTGGGAGAATGGAGTGCGAGGTAAAAGTAAATGCAGAATGAAGTTAGAGAAAAGAAGGGGGAGAAAATCAAGAAGAATCGAGTCTTAAGCTTGTTTCGAAAGCAGGTCTTGCAAAGTTCCCATCGCCGTCATCCTCCTCCTCCTCTTCTGTGTCGTGACTGAGGGAGAAGTTGAAGAGCTCTGACTCGGGCTCTGAGCCGGAGGCGGGGTCGATGGAGAAGAAGACGGAGCTGCTCCGAGCGAAGGACCGACGTCGTCGAAAAGAGGCATTTGCCTTGGATTGATGATCCTCGACAATCGATGAAGCGTGGCAGTCTTATCTACACATGGCTGAAGAGTCGAGCGACCGAAAGTAGTAGCGGGTGTCGAAGATCCTAGGAATCGAGAAGAGGGAGCCGGGTCATCGAAGACTGCGGTGTAGCAGGTGTCGCACGATCTAGCGAGTCGATCCTCTTGGGACTGAGTCGTAGTTGAAGTGGTGCTTGACGTAGTCGAAGTCATGGAGGAAGAGAGAAGGTAACCGGGAATGATAAAATACTGTTTTTCGACACGATCCCAGGCAAGATCAGCATGACGATTCTGAGAAGGACCGAGAAAAGCTACATCGAACATACCTTGGTCGAACAAGCCCAACAGACTACGCCTCCACACAATCTGCAGTGATGTTTCCTCCTCCAGAGTCCGAACGAATCTCCGCATCTCATACATTTGTCTGCTTTCGAATCGGGTACCCATACCGGAGCGTGATATGCCTCGATCACCTTGTACTCCATCTGATCGCTCGAGAGGTCTTCCTCAATGGCTAAAGCTGACGAAGGTAGGAAAGCGGAAGCAATCGCTTGAACAGCGTCGGAAGGTCGAATTTCGCTCCAACGTCGAACTCGAGCGAGACTAGGTCGACGAGTTGGCGAGGACTCAGTTGCTGTCGAGATGGATTGCTTGGGAGAGTCAGAAGCTGAAGAGAAACGAGGAGGGTGATTTGCCGGCGACGGAATTGAGGGTCCGAGTGTATGAGATTCAGATGGAGAAATGAAAGGGAAGTCCAAAGACTGAAGCTCGTTCCCTGGTGTCGGAGGAATCGTGTCGAGTTGAGGAATAGCTGCCGTCCGACGACCGAGAGCTGGAGGAGTGACGACACCGAGGAAGGAAGGAGGATTCTTGCTCGGCGAAGCTAGTGAAACCCGTCGGTCTGCTTTTGAAGACGCGCCGGCTCGAGAAGGTGCGATAGAGTCGTAGATTGTCGCTCGCTGAAGCGTACGTCGATCACTCATGAGTGCCGCTTTCGCATCTCGAATTGCGTCGAGCCATGACAATTTGGTGTCGAGAGAATCTAGCGAAAGAGTGCTCGTCAGCTCATCGACGTTTAAACTGAAGACACAGAAAGCGAACTAGTGGAACTCACCGGCATAGACTGCGAAAGATTTCCTAGTAGTCAAGATTTCGAAGCCGTACTTGAGTTGACCCTCTTCGCTTCCGACTACTGTCACATCCTCGAGCTCAAATTTGTCGATCAACTTGTAAAATTGTTCTTGATTATTCGAGCTCCCGCTAAGTGTTTCTTCGTTGATCGAGATGCCCAATCCCCAGTGAATAATCTGCTCGGTTGGTACAGCATGCAGCAACAGATCGTTGAACAAGAGGAACACCCTGGCTTGTTCTTTTCCTGCTCGATTGAATTTGCGAAGGATACCTTGCTTGAGGAGTCGACGGCCAGGCGAGAGGAGAGGGAAATCGAGGTTGGAGAAACATCTTTGCAAGTCGAGGATTGCGAGATCGTGAGTGTGCGATTCAATTTGCGAATCTAGGTGAGTGGCAACTACAGCATAGAGAGCGATGATAAGTCACCTGCACGATTGGCTAGAGCGAGAAGGGGAAATTGTCGTAGCTCACCTGAATCGACAAGTTTGAAAGCAGTTTCTAAATCCCTCAGATCCGGATGATCTCTCTCGGTAAACTCTAAAAGCTCCAGCAACAGTAATCTATACCTTGGTACCCTCTGTACAATATTTAACAACATTCCACCTAATCCAATTTTCCCTCCTTGAGAGCTGACTTTCCTACTCTTGACGAATTCTTTCCAGCTCGATGATTCAGCCGCATCTTGACGACGTTCGAGTTGAGATAGCCGAGATAGGGACCCCGAGAAATTTGCGACGAAGAGAGAATATTGTTTGAAGAATGGAACGATAGGGAGGAGAGCTTTCCCAAGTCGGAGCGGAGGTGCAGGAGTAAGTCGGCGAGCTCGAGAGTCGGTTCGCTGGACGATGGCGACTCGTTGAGAGGGATCTTCGTGAGGAGTTCCAGGTCCTGAGCTTTCGACAGTTTCTCCACTGCTGCTCAAGCGAGATTCGACGGATCCAGAAGCTTCTTGTAGCGGGGCTGTGTGATCGGCAGAGATTGCGAGTGGCTCTGTAGGTCGTTCAGGAACAGCTTCGTTGAGGGTGAGAAGCATTACGTGCGATAAATTGAGGACGTCGGTGAAATTGCTGAAGACTTCGTTGATTTCTCGACGACTCAGGATCGGTTCGGCATCGTGATTACTTGTCGATAGCGTTGGAGGTGTAGAGGGTGCTGTCGAGGCCCCAGTTTGTGGAGAAGACATGTTGGTGTCGGAGGTCGAAGTGCGAGATCGAGGAGAAGACTCATAGCTTGAGCTTCGAGGAGACGAGTTGGGAGAGGTAACAGCCGAGGAACAGCGATTTGACGCTCGGCGAGTGAAGGGGTCGATAGGTGGTAGGGCCTTCAATAACGGTTGGTAGTAATTCTGTCAAAAAAACGCACGAATGAGCGACGCCTTTGCGAAGGAGACAATGCTAGGGACAAATGACTCACCACGTCTATATCTTCCAATACCTGCACATAGGCTTTCTCAGTAACCCTCAATTCTTCTGCTATCCTCAATCTTCTCTCTTCCCTCTTCGATCTCTCTTCTTCGCTGTAGTCGACCCTTCCTTCCTTCGGTCTCAAAGGACTGGACGACCTCTCCTTCGCTCCAGGGCCTCCTGGTCTAGGCATAGGTTTGAGGGCTGAAGTGAAAGAAGGGAGACTTCCTGGAGGAGGTAAGGAGTTTCGTCCGATCTGCTGTCGCTGACGGAGCTTGGGTCGAACTCCTTTGTCCGACGAAAATGAAGTCGATCTCGAAGTTGCTTGAGATTTATCGCCCCCTTTCGCTTCCTCTCCTTCTTCTGCTTCTTCCTCGACTGATCCAAAACTACTGACACTCGCAACACTGATCCTATTCATCGCTTTCATTCTCCCGTTGTTGGACTGGAGGTTCATAGTCGAAGTGCCGACGATCGATTGATGCCTCGACTGAACGACCGAAGCGGGAAGGGAAGTGTGTCTCGTCCTCAAGAGAACGTGAGGTTTCTGGACCATCGAAGTCGAGGCTGAAGTGGCAGAGGAAGTTGAGGCGATAGAAAGTCTCTTCGAAGAGTAAGTAGAACCTTGAGATGTACGGGGGGAACGGGTTGGTGAGGTACAAGAACGAGCGAGAGGAGGTGAAGAAAGGGAATCGGAGGTCGGGGAGGAAGGAAAGGGAAGCGAAGGCGTCAGAGGAAGAGGAGAAGAGTACTGATTGAAATCTGAGGTGACGTTATCTAATGAAAGAGGCGGTATCATGCTGCGTCAAAGACAGGAGAAGAGTGCAGGAGGCGGGTTTTGAGGAAAAGGAGATCAGAGGTCAGTAAATTCTCATCCTCCGAGGTGATGCAGGGTTCAAGTATCAGGCGCGTTCTCCAACTTGACTCAGAAAGTAACTTGAGTAGCGCTCGCTCGTCTGTATGTACGTTTGCATCTGAAGACCCCCAGAGAGAAGATGAGTTAACTTACCGACTCTGCTTCCTCTCCTCCCCTTCCTGTATCCTCGGTATGCTCTCCCTGATCTCCATCAGCGTAATCTGGTACTCCGTTCGGCACGACAGAGTCGCCAGAGAGAGAAAAATCGGGAAGTTGCGTGTGGAGGGAGCGAGCGTTCCTCTTTCTTCTGCAACGAGACTGGGTTGCTGGAATCCCTTCTTTTGCGAGTATCTTGAGCTATACTTCCAGAATTATGATGCGCTGAGGTGTCGAGTAAGCGAGAGAGGCGAGAAAGATAGAGTTCGAGGGAAGAAAGGAACAATTGAATGGAAAGAGGTTCGAGCGGTTCGACCGAGACGACGTCTCCAGTTTCTTTCTTTTACCTACGTTGACAAAATAAGAGGAGTAAATTACTCACATTTCGAGAGGGCGCGACATACTCTCCGCCGAAAATGAAAATATTTGTTTTTCATTCGACAGGACAGCAGTGAAAAGGACACAATAGGGAAAGAAGTGATGGATGTGGATTCAACAGAAATGATAAAGCAATGTTTGTAAATATGAGAGAAAAGGGTATATATTGAACAGAAGAGAGAAGGAGAAATGAAGGAGATTTGGAACGAAAACAACCTCTTCCTCGAGTTGTCATTTTTTCTTAAGCAATAATATATTTCCCACTCTCCAGTTCCCTCCTCACCTCCTTAACTCCTTCTCCTCCTCCTCCGATCAATTCGACACCGACTCTACCGATCGTCTTACCCTCGATCCTCCATTTCAAATTCATGTTCCCAACTCTGGCAGCTTCACTTCCTTCGGTCTGAGCACTAACCAACAATTTCTCCTCCGCCGCTCTAGAACTCTTAGGAGGTGGTAGAGAGAAGGTTAAAGCACCGTTTGTAGGCGAGAGAGTACCGATAGAAGGAGGTTTCGATTGGAAAGAAGTGATTTGACCCTGATTGAACGGAACTTCCAACTTCAAATCCGAGTAATCTACCACCGATGCTGATGATGACGAAGCGTCATCGTCACCGAAAGGAGAAGACGAAGAGGAGGAAAAGGTTGAAAAGTCTGGGTTCTGAGAGTAAACGACGATGATTCTGGTCAAGTTTGGTTCACACCTCCAAGTAGGTTTGACGATCAGTGGTACTAGATCTTTCGAGCTAGTCGGTCTCAGTTGGTACTTGAGAACAGGGACGGTTTGACCATTCTTTGAGAGTAGAGAAGTTTTCGAGAGCGTGAATTCGTTGGAAGTCGATGAAGTGGGAGTGAGGTAAGTCGAGTTCGGAGCGGTCTTCTCCATTTGTTCATGATTCGTCAACCTCAGTACTATAGGCTCTTCGTCTTGACCTCCGGTAGTAGGTCGGTAAGATAATCCGATTTCTCCAGTGACCAGAACTTTTTGAACTTCTCCAGCTTTCATCAACACGTTGATCTGTTCGACAATACTGATCCTGACTCCTGATTCAGTAACTCCTTCGAACGGATCTTTACGTGCGAGAGCTCCTCCTCCTCCTAAGACGCTCGGAGTGATTGACGAGTTGGTGGAAAGGATCGACATGGCTCTCGAAGGGTTGTCGATTGAAGAAGCGATAGGAGTCGAGCCAGGAGTAGGGAACGAAGGGGAAGTAGGTGAAGCTGCAGACGGAGCGGAAGGGGGAGGAGGTGCTTTCCTTCGTTGAGTTGCTGCTTGTTGTTGCTGTTGGATAGTCGCGAGAGGTACATCATCATCCGTTTCCCGTCTCTCTAACGTGCCAGCTCCTCCTCCTCCGATAGCAGCAGCTCCAGCAGCAGCACTCAATCCAGCTGCTGAAGGCAACATTGATTGTGGTCGATTCGGTGCCGGAACACTCCCTGCCTCGCTTCTTCTGCCTCTTGCTGTGGCCCTCCTGTTCAATCCACCAGCGACTGAACTGGAACCGGAAGGAGGCGCTCCAAGGGAATTCTTGATGGCTGAAAGAGCGGCTAAACGTTCTTCTTCAGATTCTTGTGGAAGAACTGGCGAAGCTGGTAAAGAAGGGATCGAGCTCGAGTTGTTCGAACTTGTCGAAACTCCTAAGATATTGAGTTTTGGAACGCTAAGCGAGAAGAAAGGTCGTCAGGTTCCGAAAAAACACAAATCTTAAGCGAAGTAATCGGATTCCTTTTTGGCTCACCTTCTTTGAGTTTGTGCCCTCTCGAAATCATCATCTTCGTCATCGCCATCCATCAAGTTTCTGTTACCAGTTCCTTCTCCGATAGCTCTATCGTAGCCTTGTGGGGGTACACTGAATCCTTCGCTGTCAACGCGGGCCCCTTCGTTAATCGAGTGTGGTTCAGCTACGAAAGGTGCTCCAGCTCCATATCCCGAACTCGAATTGTTGGTCGTAGGTGTCTCGTTGTACTCGTCAGGAATCGAATTCATCCTAGAACCTCGTCTGAACAATCCCCCTCCTCCGCCTCCAGACGAATCCGATCGAGTTCTACCTCCAAGCGAAGGGAATAGACTGTTTCGTTTGTTGTTGTTGTTATTGCTATCAGAAGGAGTAGTAGGTTGTAGAGGAGGTTGGAAAGAACCGTTTCCTTCGTTCGCTGCAGAACCTCCCATCAATCCATCTGACCCGTTACTTCTGTTTGACGAAGTCCTTTCCATAGTTGGTGGAGGGGATAGGGTTCCAGCGCCTGCGATGGTGGAAGTCGGGACAGGAGGTGCGTTCGAGTCGTTGAAAGAAGAGTATCTCGAAGAATTGGGAATCGACGAAGAACGATCCCTCTTCTCTTTTTCCTTCTCTTGTTTATCTTTCTTTCCTCCTCCCAACAACGAAGATAGTTTCGAGCCCAATTTCTTTGATTTCGATTTCGAAGGAGTTGTAGTACTCGAATTGATCGATCGGGAATCGTCTTGTGCTGTGGTTGGGAGTGGTAAAGGTGCAACTGGTGGAGCGGTAGATAGTCTAGAAGTAGTACGTTCCCTTTGATTGTTCGATTCAGGAGTCGGGTAGAGTTCGTTGTTTTCTCCTCCTCTTCCTCCTGTTCCAGCGATGACAGAATTTGCCAAACTACTCTGGTTATCAGTTTGATTACTTTCTTCCCTTTCCCTCCTCGCCTGGTTCTCTGGTGTACTAGAACTAGCACCAAACTCGTTCAATCCACTTTCAGTAGAAGGACCACCTGCACTAGCTTTCATTCCTTCCCTGAGTGCCCATTCAGTCATTTCGACACTTTCATCGATCGCTAAAACTTGTTGTACCAATCGTTCTCCCAACTCCATTCGGTCTCTTCCGAGATCAGAAGAGAACGTTCCGTATTGAGTTAGAGATTGTTTCAAGAGTTGGACGTGAGATTGTTCGAGAGATTGAGAAAGGTTTAGGAAAGAAGGGAGCGAGGAAGTTAGAGAGGAACCGAGGGTAGAGAGGGAGGATTGAGTAGAGAGGAGTTTCGAGGAAGATTTAGAGGATTTAGTTTGTGCCTAACAATAGATATCCACAGTGGGAATTGGATCAGTCTCGAGATAACTTTCCGAGAGAGATAAATCGAATCTTTTTTACTTTTGAAAGTTTATCAACCAAACTCTCATACTCTCTCACGTCCCCTTGTAACCTCTTTTCTTCCTGACCCCATTTCTCCCAATCTCTCTTTGTCAAACTCTCCCTCAAAGGTCCTTGTACGGTCGATTCGAGTTTCTTGTTCCATTTCGAATGACTCTTGACCAACTGTTCTACTTCTTGTTCCAAAGTCTTCTTCACTTGGTTCAAACTTGTACCCAGTTGTGAATCGATCGTTGGAGGATCCAAACTGAAACCCTCGAGTTCGGAAAAGATTAAATCTTTCGAACTCGAAGTCGAACTATCGAATCGAGAAGAGAGCTTTTGTAGAGATCTGATGTATTGTTCTTCGATGGCTGATCTCTCGTGGAAGTAGGTCGAGAGATCTTGAGTGAGGGCGCGGTGTAGAGAGATTCGTAGAGAGATCGGATGGAAAGTTGAAGGAGGGGAACGAGATTCGCTGAAAGACGAGGCGTATAAAGTTGGATTAGAGTCTGCCATTCTGTGACTATCTTACTTGACTCGTACGTGAGGAGCGAAGAGAGCAGGAAGGAATGAGGCCGAATGGGTTGTTTGTTTGTGACGTTGAGAGAGTTTCCCGATTCTACTGCCGGAGAGTGATTTCCAAAGGTAGTACTCGGTATGAGTATCTCTTCTATCGTTGTGCGACCTCCGCTAAGGAGTTGAAGCAGGTCGGAAGTGGAGAAGAAGAGAAGAGGGGAAGATTCAGGAAATTACTTTGATGATCGACTCTTGCTAAATCCGCTCGAGTACGTAGTGGGGTCTATTACTACTCCAGCGATAAAGTCATCTGCCAGAAAAGCCCACTTAATTGACAGACTGAAGTTGAAATTAATCATTTCGGGAGAACATCTCGCATCTTACCCTCTACTCCTTCGCTCGACTGCTCGAGTGGATTTGGGCATGTCAGATGCATTCCCAAATCACCTCCTTCACCTCTCTACCCTACTCCTCTTGTCCCGCTCGACGCCGTTCACTCACGCTCACTCGAGTTCGATCTCGACTCTGTCTCATCTGTTACGACAATACCTGGAAACACTAGCTAGCTCTTCATTACAGTACGCGAACCAATCGGGGAGGGATAAAGTATCGGTATGGGACTTGGGTAACGCGATCGAAGACTTGCAAGGGAGAACGAGTCTGAACGGTTTGAACGATGAACTCGAGAAGGCAGATGAAGGAGTAGAGGAGGAAGCTGATGGGTTGAGAGAACTGGCAAAGAACCTACAAGGTACGATCAGAGCTCTCTCTACGCTGAATCCTGAGACTGACTCGCTCTCTCTCTCTCTCTGCCCTTAGATCATTTGGCAACGGATGTACCTCAGCCTCCTCTCGCTCAACTATCTTACGATCCATTGAACGAGAGAGATTTGAATCTACTCAACGCTCTACATAATACCACATTCGTCGACCTCGAGACAGAAGAAGAAGAAGAAGCTTCCTCACCTCGATCAACTTCAGCTACTTCAATCGAGGACGACGAACCCCTAGAACCAACATCACAACCACACAAAGATGTAGAAGAGACGATCGCGATCAAATCAGAACCGACAAACACGGAAATTCAAGACTTGTTCGGAGATTTAGATCAAGTTTTGGCTCGAAACGACTCAGATCAATTTTTACAATCCATCGGAATCGACACCCAAGAAGGAGGAGGAGGAGGAGCGGGACCAGGAGCAGGAGTAGGAGATATGACGGTTTCAGTGTTCCACCCTTTCGATACCGCAGGTCGACCAATTTCATCAATCGATATCGTCCAACCTGAATCTTTCAACCTGAACGAATTCGAACAAGAGCAAGAGTATAGACCTTTCTCGGCGTGGAGGGATGACTCTGAGAGACCTGATTACGTACCAGATTGGTTCCCACCTTTCCCTGGATCCGAGAAGGAATCTGATCAATCGATCCAGATGAGACGGAGACGGGAAGAAAAGGAACGAGAGAGGAGAGCGAAAGAAGGAGCAACAGGTGCAGTTATCGGGAAGAGTAGGGTCTCAACTGCTCTCGGAGGTCAGGGAGATCCATGGGCGGATGCAGTTCCGTTCGCCTCTTCAATTTTGGCAGAGAGTACTTCAATCTTTCCAAACTCTTTACCGACTCCTTCTTCACCACATCGACAACATTCGAAACTACCGAACGGATCAGGAGGAGGAGGAGAAAACGGAGAACGTTCAAACAAGAAACGGAGAACGAGGAGAAGATCTCTCTCACCTCCTGCAGCTCAACCTTCTTCTCTACCTTCTTTCAATACGATCGCACCTCTCCTACCTCATCCTCCTACTTATCTTCGACCTTCAAATTTGCGTCGTTCCGCCGCTTCACTGATCTCACACGACCCTCACCATCCGGAACTACAAATCTCTTCCGACTCTCTCTTCGGGGTTCTTCCCTACGTTCCGACTCTCCGACAACCGACTCTACCTCCTGGTTTCCTTCCAGATTTCGCTCCACCTCTAATCCACGCTTTCAATACCAATCTCCCTTGGACAGTTTCCTCTCCCGTCCCTTACCATCCGTCGACTCCAACTTCTCAATTATCCGCATCTTCTCCTCACCCTCGAGTTCCTTCATCCCTCTCACAAATCTCGAAAAACCTTTCATTCCCACTCCAGTTCGATCCGAAAAACCGAGATCAATTACATCCAAACATTTCCTTGTTCTCGAGGTTGAAAAGGATTGGACCTCCAGGACCTTTGGGACCTAAAGGTGAAACTCTCAATTACGAGTACGTAGGACAGACCGCGTTGATCAGTATGAACGTCGAGTGGAGTCAGAGGGAACACAATCAAAGATTACCGAAGAAGTTTGGTGGAGAAGAGGGTGGTGGAGTAGGTACTCCAGGTGGTACTGAGGGAGGTGGAATCAAGTTGAAATTGGGTAGTAGTACTAGTAGAGGAGGATTAGGGGATAGTAGTAGGATCGGAAGTCCCGTCAATGGGTTCTCGTCGGGAGCTACTCCAGGACCGAGTGGTTTGAGAAGAAGCGAATCGGTCGTACCTCAAATGAACGGATTCAGTACTACTCCAGCACCTACCTTGAGTGGAGGAGCAGTAGGAATGGATCTAGATAATCTTGATTTCAATCAGTTGGGAAATCCCGAAACCGATTCTTTCAAACTCATGATGGAAAATTTGGACAGTTTCCCGACAACGGACTCTAGGAGGAATTCAATCTCTCAACCAATAGGACAAGTTGAAGGTACTCCAATCTCAAACCAAGACCAATTGCATTCAGCAGCAGGAGCAGGAGGAGTCACTGGAGAGAATCAATTTGAATACCCAGAATGGTTGTTGACTGGTCAGGCAGCTCCAACTCCGCAACAAGATGCTCAACCTACAGCCACGTCTGGAGATGAGCGACGTATGGAGACAGAGTACGTGGACACAACGAGCGTATCGGCCACACAAGAACCCGAACCTTCGACAGCCGCTTCTCTCCCTTCGCTCCCCACTCTTCCCTCCTTACCACCGCCTCCGCCGCCTCCTCCTCCCGCGCCAGCACCAGCCCCACCTCCCGCTTCGAACCCTCCCCCGGTTTCGATGAATATGTTTGACCCGAGTAATCTCCCACCTCCTCCTTCTTGATCTCTCTCTTCAAGTTCTCTCGCTCTCTCTCTTTCGTTTTTCTGTAGTCGGGATATCTTTTGAATGTTGCATAAGAATAATAAGGAAAGATTGTTCTCCCGGAGTGAGAAAAAAGTCCTGATGAAGGAAACTGGAACGATATAATAAAGTGAGAGGCAAGCCGAGTCGGGCTGTCCGGAATGAAATGCGAATTATGGGTATCTACAAAGTGAAGGTAAGGTTGCAGGAGAAATAGTGAAAAACAAGAAACATGGTTTTTTGTGCGAAGATTTTCAGACCTCTATTCAAGCCAAGATCTGTTCTCGACTGAACGAAGCTGAAGAAGCTCTCGAAGTAGAAGATCTCCTACTTCCTGGCCTTGACCCTCCCTTGCCACCTGTCATGGGATCGTTCTCCTTACTTCCTTGATCGCTCGCTCTCCTCCTTGAACGGCCCTCTGTCGACGTCGCAGAAGAGGCGACTCCTAAGTTGGCCATGGCTCCTAATCTGTCTTGATCTCCTTGTGGTACTTTCGGGAACTGAATTAACCTTGAAGAAGAAGAAGATTTGCGAATCCCTTGAGCGGGATTCATCGAGGTGGCATTAGCACCTTGTGTTGGAGGTACTCGGGAAGGGGTTTCTTCATGATCCGGTAGGGTGAGGTCGTGTTCGACAGATTGAGACTGAGCTAGAGAAGTTGAAACAGGAGCGAGGTTGGATCGGGAAGAACGCTTCGATAACTGTCGAGGCTTTGCGAGCGGAGTTCCTTGTCGTTCAGATTGCGGCGGTCTCGAAAGCGTATGATTTTCGAGACCAGAGAGGACCGAAGTGACGTTACTCGATCGTCGAACTGTCGAAGCTTGATGGCGGTGGGTAGAGGTTGGAGGAATCGTAGAATGGGGTTCGGATTGAGCTTGAGTTCTTTCGAGTTTGAGCTGAGACATCTGTCGTTTCCAATGAGAAGCTTCTTGTTGCTTCGCCTGAAAATACAATGGAAGAATGATCAGTCGCGGGTGGGAGAGAAAGAGAAGAAAGGACAACTGACATCGAGAGCAATGTTGAGACCGAAAACGTCTTCGTCGAGTTCTGCGATACGTTTCTTGAGTTTCGAAACACGAACTGTTGTAACAAAATGAATTCAGTTTAGATCTCAACGAAAATGTAAGAAAGGAGAAGGCTGCTCACTCTCTCGATCTGCCGAATCCCTCTTGAGCTTTTCGGCGAACGCGACTGCCTTTTCCTTCTCGGCTTCTAATGCTCCTCTCTCCTTTCGTAACCTCGAGAGTTGTTTCTCGGATTCTGCCAAAACTCCCTCCCGCTTCTCTAGTACACTTGTTTGGAGTTTCAGTTCTTCCTTGAGTTTCGCCAATCGAGTTTCCTTAACAGCTGCTTCAGTTTCGAATCGGGTGACGGCTTCTTCGAGGTCGCGCATAGCCGAGATAGCTGTATCGCACTGATCTTGTTGTTGAGCGAGTTCAACCTCCTTCGTCTCCAACAAGCGGATTAATCGCTCTCGATCGAGACTGGCGTCTTCGAGTTTCACGATTGTTTCGTCGAGTTCGTCTTGCAGCTCAGAGTTTGCCTCGCGAAGTGTAACAGCTTCCTCCTCCTTCGTCGAGAGCTGAGCTTGCAAGTCAGCGAGAGCTAGTTCAGCTTGTTGACGATCTTCTTGACTGACACCCCGAATTTCATGAGCTTCTTCCTGGGCGGAGCGAAGTTGAGTGCGTAGGTCGGCAAGGGCCTCGTCTCGGAGAACGAGTTCTTGCTTGACGATCGAATGTTCTTGCTCGAGTTTTTGTTGAGCTTCTTCGACCCTCCTTGCGACTTCCTTCTCGATTCTTGACTCGACTTGAGACTGGCTCAACGATGAGCCCGGGGTGCTACTGTTCTGCTTGAGTTCGAAAAGCTCCTCCCTCAGTCGTTGTGTCGTTCGATCCCGATCTTCTGCTTCTGCTTGCCATCTTGCCCTCAACATTTCCACCTCTCTCTTGCTCACTCTCGCTTCTTCGAGAGCAGTCTCTTCCCTGTTCCTTCTAATCCTGATTTCTTCGTCTGTCTGAGCTTGACCGGCTTTAGCGTGTCGTAACCGAATTTCCGTTTCCCGCACCTCGTTGCTTCTCTTGATCAATTCAGTTCGAGTCCTTTCCAGCTCTCCCTCGATTCGTTTCCTCCCAACTGCGTTCTCTTTCAACCGTGTGTCTAACTCATCTGCCAGCAGCTGAACTGTCTCTTCGAGTGCAGCGATTTTCCTTCGTTCGCGTTCTCGGCGTTCTCGCTGATCGTCTAGCGTCGGTTTCATTTGTGACTGATCCTCCTGCTGCTGTTGACGGTGCTGCCACTCGAGAGCGATTCTCTCGACTTCCTCCGCCTCCTTTCGAGCTGATTGAACTTGTCGCTTGAGATTCTCGACCATTCGATTTTTCTGTTCTACTTCGTTCTGGAGGTTCGTTACGAGCGACGATAACAAGAATCTTTGCGAACTCGTGGTTTCGATTTGATTCTGCTGAGTCGATAGCAAATCTTGTAGCAGGAGAGCTTGTTGTTCGACAGCTGGAGGGGCATTCGGAATCGAGCGAGCGAGTTGTAGAAGGAAAGGGTTTTGCGACGGAGTGATTGGATTGCGAGGCCGAGGAATCTTTGAAGTCGAGAGAGGTGTAGAAGGAGCGGAATCAATGGTGCGTGAAGGGGTCGAGGGGACAGCGACGGAGACAGGAACAGAAGGAACAGGTTTGCGGATTGTCGAAGAGGAGAAAGTTGGTTGGGAGGGAGGTGGTTTTGGACGAGAAGTTTGCGATCGCTTGAGAGAAGCAACAAGCTCCTCAAGGGGAGAACTGGCGGTAGATTCGGGTTCAGACTATCGGAGAAAGGGTCAGATTGAGCTTTCCATGGAGCAGGATGTGGAGAAGCGAAGCTCACGAGTTCGACGATCGGAGACAGAAAAGTTCTGATCAAACCTCCGTAATCGATTACGCTACCTCCTTCTGTCTCGACCAACTCTTCTTCTTCTTCCAACTTGTCAGCAGGTGCGAGCTCGTAGAACGATCCCCCATTAACGAGAACTCGCTCTACTTCGTCGGCCTCTGCCGCAAAGTCTTCTCCTGGTTCTAGTCTTTGCCGAGGTGAGTAATAAACGCTCTTTCCTTCGACTTCGTCTTCGTTCGAGTGTCGGAGTTGATGATCTTTTGGGCTCTCTTTTTCGCCTTTCTCCAACTTTTCCCATTCTTCAGCGGCCGTTTGAGATCCGCCGAGTTTAGCCCGAGAAGCCATAAACTTTCGATAGAAGGATTGGGATTGGGATTTGTCGGAGTTTGGATTTGTCGAAGTCGTGTCAGGGAAAGGTGGGGACGAGGAAGAGGTAGAAATGTTGTCGCGAGGAACGGATGGAACGGAAGAGATAGCTCGATCAGGTTGCACTTCGCTAAGTTGGAATGTTTGAGAAATTGCTAGGTCGGGAGTTTGCGAAACTGCTGTTGTCGAAGAGAGATCCGATTGATGAAGAGCAGAGTCGTCTGCCTCCTCCGGCGATTGCTCTTGAGCTAGTCTGCTTCGGTGAGGATTCGAGGTTGGCGTTCTCGAGGTATCACCGTCTCTGAATGGTGGTGAAGCTCGAGGCGTAGTCGGTACAGCTAATTGGCCTTGTTTCGTATCTTCTTCTTCTTCCTCCTCAGTCTCTGTTAGCACCTCCAAGGTATCGACGACTCTGGCAGTCAGTCCTCCTCCAAGAGTCGAAGCTCCGAGTATGCTGATCGAGTGGTTGAAATGACAAGGGTTCGACTCGTCGAAGAGCATCGCACCTGTCGACGAGAGATCCGAAGGAGCTTGGATCGTCAAGGTCGAAAGAGATGGTTCGTCGATAGTTGAATCTTTCGATGCCATTTTCTGTGTCGAGTCTTGGAGGACATTTGTGACCATAGAATAAGTCGAGTTCTCTTCGGCTCGTGAATTCTCCTCCTGCTCGACCGTTTCTATCACTGATTCTTTCGACATCATCTCCGTTCGCTCTGCTTCCTCGGCAACGACACCGTTCTCCTCCTCAACTTCTTCAACTACCAGAGAAACATCGGGGCTAGGAATGACCTCCTTGAGTTTGTCGAGGAAGGAAGTGTGTCCTCCTCCTCCTAGCGCTCTCGCCGTCATGATCGAATCCTTCGAAGTCATCGCACTGAAGTCGAGAGCACTCTCTGTTTGATCTTCCGTTTCGTCTTGGTGATGAGGAGCTGAGCGTTGTTGTTGTCTCGAACCGGGTAGAATCGACGGTGAATCTTCCCTCGCGAATTCTTCTTCTTCCTCCTCCTCCTCCTCTTCTTCCTCTGCGTCTCCATCGCTTCCTCCTCTGCTATCTCCATGATCGATGATGCTTTCTGTGAATCTGACACTTCTACCCGTTCCAGGAGTTCTAGGCAGCTTCAAGATACTCGAAGTCCTCCTCAGTGAAGTCACCTTTTCAATCGTATCACTTTCTTCTGGAGTTCTCCGATGGTCAAGAGATAGTGCTGGAGGAGGAGGAGGAGGTGGAAGGGTCGGCGCTCCGATTAGAGGAGAGGGACAGAGGGAGAGAGGTGAGAATTGTCCGACTCGAGTTACCGATTGTGAGCGAGAAAGAGATGAAGATGAAGATGATCTCGAAGGCGTACGAGCAGGTCGAGCAGATGAAGAAGAGGAAGCGGAAGGTTGGAATGAAGTGGTGATGGAAGCAGAAGAGGAGGAAACGAGGGATGGAGAACGACGAGTTGTCGGAGGTGAATCAGGTATCAGTCGAACTCCCGAATGGTGTTGTACTGAAGAGGAAGGAGGCGAAGTCGGTTGACTCGCTGAGGTGGTAGTCGTCGAGAGTGGAGACGAACGAGGGGAAACTCCCACGAGAGAGGCGGACGAAGAATGATCACCGAAATTGAGAGAAGGAAGGTCGGCACCTTCGAGGGACGAAAAGTGGAACGAGGAAGAGCCGGAGGAGTTGCCAGATGGACTGTTGCGCTTCTCTAGAGGGTTGGCTCGAGGAGAGGAAGCTGGAGGCGTTACAAGAGTTTCGACTCTATCCTCGTCATCGTCCTCCTCTTTCTTCTTATCTGAGCTTTCCTCCCTCGTAGAATCTCTGCTCCGGTCCAACAGCAGTTGGTCTAACCCTTCCCTACTTGAGCTCTTCCTGAAAACTGAGAATTGAGGATGAGCTGCCAAAACTCCTGCCATCGTTTGATTCCCGGACGCGGAAAGCGAATTTGGTGACAGCCTCTGACTAGATTGGTCTGGTGTAAGAGGATCTGTCAATCAACATCGAAAACAAGTTGAAGGAAGCGGTGCGTGCAAGAAGAGGGTTTGTTGTTTTTGGTTGTATCAGCTAGACTCGAGCGATTTGAGCGCGTCAAACTTAGCTCACCTTGTTCTACACTGCTTGATTGTTCCCTAGCGCGTACTAACGTGCTGTTGTCAGGTGTTGAGGGAGTGTTGACAGGGTTGATCAGGGAAGTCGAACTTGCTTCTCTAGTTGGAACTGGATTGAGGTAGCCTGACAAGCTATTGCTCAAACTATTCCACATTGGAAGTTGAAGCTCCTGGTAGCTGGCGTGATGTTTTATCGATCGATTAGGTAGAGTTCGAACATACAACTCATTGAACTGGAGACGCGCGTTATTCTTTTTCTTTGCATACATTTGCCTGCGTCGTAAGAATGATTACGTTTCTCTGACTTTCGAAATTAGGTAATTACAGCTATTTTTACATCACTACATCTTTCTCTTCTTCTTCGCTTTACCTGCCATCCCGACTACCTCTACTGAGTCTAGACATTCTGGATCAGCCGTGACCAGCAATCATGGAGGGAGAAACACTCTCGACTCTCAGTACAAATCGACAGTTTCATCAAGACCTCGGCATCCAACAGCTCACAGAAGAGCCTACTATCCTCCCTCCGATGGACACCAGGACTCATTCGAACGACGGAAGTGGATCACTCATGAATCGACTGAAACGAACTGCGAGTATGGTCAAGAATCATCTTCCATTCACTTCAGGTTCTTCAGCTGCCTCTTCCTCAGCCGACAACGCGCTCTTGCACGGAGCAGCTCCTTCTGCAGGTCCGAGAGCATGGTCGATCGCTCCTGTCACGCACAGAGAGGTGAGTGTACTCTCTGATTTCTCGGAATCCGATGCGAAAAAGAAGTGGAGGAGGATCTCCGAGAGCTTCGTCGAGTGATCTCACGATCGTAGAATCGCGGAGGGGACAGCGGTTTCGAGCTGGAGTTGAATCTCAGATAAAAGAAGAGACAGGCGTGAAAACTGACTTTCGAGACGTCTGGTTGTCAACAGAATTCTGCGAAACGAGCGCTTTACGATTCGATGCCGTCTCTACCCTCAATACCTTCTATCGATTCACTCATCTCGCATCCGTTCCTCGCCTCTTACAACTCTTCCACCTCGTCTTCCTCCACTTCCTCGAAAATAAAATCAAGGCAACCTTCAAAACGGAAAGCGCGATCTTCTTACTTCGCGAATTCTTCCCATTCCAAATCAAGTTCAGTCCATCCCGCGACAGTTCTACCCGTCAGATCTCGCTCAAACCCAGTAAGTCCTCGGGAATCTGACGATTCAGATCGAGATCGCGACGAAGAAGAATTTGAGGATTCCCCTCCCTCAACCCCTCCCTTTCTCCACCAACGTACCAGATCCAACTCGCTATCGGAGGAGAACCATACAGCATCTAGCCTTCTCCATTCGACGCACTCTTCTTCCTCGTCGAAGGATCCTCTCGCTCAATTGAGCGGAAACGTAGTTATGTTAGGAGGTTTCAGAGGTTCAGTCCTTCGAGATCCAGTGGCTGATCAGAGGCTCTGGATCCCGCTCAAAGTTCCTGCCGGGATCAGAAAAGTTACTCTCGCCCTCGGGTTGACGGAAGAAGATGAGCAGAGGAGTAAAGAGAAAATTGTGGGAACGAAAATGTTGACTCATGTAGGACCTCTCGATATGGGCAAAACACTCAAGTGTGTGACTCTTCCTCTGGCGCATGAAACAACTGCTCATAGGAGCTGACCCTCGAGATCTATTTGTTCTTTCTCTAGACATACCCTCACTTCTATCTCACATGCTCAAAAAGTCGCAGCCAAAGGGCCGAGACTCTCAATTCCGTTCGTACCTCAAGCAGTGGTTCAACATGTTCATCATAGCTCAAGCTCGACACCTACAAATGCTTCTTCTTCGGATACCAATGTCCAGCCACGAGCAGAAAATCTCCTCAAACCGAGAATCAAAGTTGAATCGTGGGGTTACGATTTCCGGTTAAAGCTTCAGACATCTTCAAAGGAGCTAGTAGAACGCTTGACTCAGCTGAAACGGGAGAGTCAAGCTCGAGGAGAAGGGCCGAACGGAGATGGACTCGGTGCAGTCGTGATTTGTCATTCGGTAAGGAGCTCTCTTCTACCACCGACTTTCTTGAGTCTTTAGAGACTTATATGAATTCGAACTCGTCTCGCGAAATAGATGGGAGGTCTCGTTGTGCTTCACGCTCTCAGTCAAGCACAAGATCCGAAAATATTCCGAGGAATCGTTTTCGCTGGAACACCTTTCCAAGGCTGCGTCAATGTCCTCGGTCCTTTGGCACTCGATCAAGGTTTCAGGAGAAATCCAGGGGTCGGAAGTCCCAATGTCGTGTTTTGTGAGTTTCGCTGAAGCTTTTCCGCGAGAAAGACTCGAATTTTGAGACTGATCGCTTCTCTCGCACGCGCAGCTTGGAGATCAGTCTTTTACTTCTTGCCTCGAGGTACGCCCTATTCGGACGGTGCAGTCGAGCCGGAGGAGGACGACTCGAAACGCGACTCTCAAGACTCGAAAGATATTTCGACACCGCGCGCGAAAGCGTCCTCTCAACCAGAGGAGGTAGCCTCGCCGGTACCGACTACTCCCTCATGGACATCGCCATTGACTTGGTCTTCTCCTTTCTCATCCTCAACTTCTTCTCAGAATACGACGAATTCCTCGGATCACTTATCAACTTTACCCTCAGCAGCGGAAGCTACCTCGACTTGGCAGTCTCATACGAAGCCTCCTCTCTCTGCGCTCTTCCATGGGTGTTTCGAAGATCATTCCGGACGACCTATTCCCGTCAATTTTCACGATCCTGTCACTTGGTCGAAGTACGCTCTTTCGCCTCTCACAGCTGGACTGTACGGACCGACGATCACGGGAGAAGCGGTGAATAGGAAAGAGATTCACCTTCAGAACAGGCATGCGAGTGCAGGAGGAGGAAAGAAGGGTGGACACGATATCGATCTCTCGCTGCCGTTGCCCGGTGCACCTGGAACGTTGGGAGAAGACAACACAATCTCGAGGAATGGTATGGTCGGAAAAGCTGTAGAAGCTGGTCAAGAAGCGGTGGATCATCTAGAGGGAGAGAATGAAGAATCGAACGAGCAAGAGGAACAGTTAGAGGAAGATGAAGTCGTCAAAAAGTATCTCGAAACTTCGCTCCAAGCTTCGCTCGATGTCAGTCTCGCCTTCTCTCTGTGTTCTCTCCGTGATCACTTCGGTGGAAACTGACTATAGAGACATTGACCAAAATATGTAGTTCTGGCAACAAATCGACGAGGGATACGACGAATCGAAAGCTCACCTCTACCCTCCCTTCTCGGTCCTCACAAACTCGAAAGTTCCGACTGTTCGAGGTGTTCAAGTCAAATCTCGTAAAACGATTCCAATCGAAAAATACGATTCTCTGCTCTACGCTGAAGGAGACGGGATCGTTACTTACGATTCCGCCAGAACTCTTCCAGGCAAATGGGGCAGACAACTGAAGGGAGTCGTTGAGACGAGTCATGGTCACGTCGCCATGCTGAGTGATCTAGCAGCTGTTCGTCAAGCAGTTGGAAAGCTCAATCTCGCTTAAAGCAAGTTTCTCTTGCGCTCTTCGTTTCCTCCGCTGTATCCATACCCTTTCGACGTCAAATTTGTATCACTCTCGTCATTGCATAATACTTCCTTCCTGTTGTTGTTCTTGGTAGCCTGCTGTTAGACTTTGCATAGTTCGCATATTTGGATTGCAAATTCAGAAACCATGCCAATCAGCTATATCATCTTTGTTTGCTCCCACTAGCCTATAGCGAGCGCGAACGCTTCACTCACAGAGCAAAGATTGCGAGGTTTCAGAATTTTCGGGTTGACAGAAAAAAAGTTTATTAACTTGGTTGAATCTCGGCCACCGCCTCTACTGTACGCCTTAATTTCTATAGAGTTACAGTAGGGATGTCTTCATCATTGGCACAGCAACTAGCGGCCAGAAACACCCTAGATTCAGCTCGACTTGCAACTCAACGTTCGATCAAGAATCCTCCTTCCTTCATCTACACTCCTCGCCATGCATCTACAGTCTCTACAGCAGATCTACACAGTTTAGCGGTAAACGCATGGGAACAACTAGCATCGGTAGACTCGTGGTTCGAAGACCACTTCAAGGATATTCTAGGTGAACAAGCGAAGAGTTTGGACAGGACTGGATTGACCAAGGACGAGAACGAAAAGCTAGGTGCCATGTTGGACAAGACTTTGAGACATCTCGGGAAGCACATGCTGTTGAAACCAGCTGGAGTAGTTTTAGAATGGCTCGTGAGGAGATTCAGGTTCGACCCTTCCTCCTTCTCCCTCGCTCCATCAGAGGTTCGTGTTAGTTGACGTTGAGGGTGAAACGAATCAGGGTACAAGATTTCAACATTCCCGCACTCGTTGCTCTCTTCCTTCCTTACCATTCTACTCCTCATTTCCCTTCCGCTTTGAACCTCGTCTCTGAAGCATCTCTCTCAGCAACTCCTTATGCACCCCTTCTCATCGCTCGCAAATCTCTTCAGCCTATTGCGCTCCCTGACCTCATAGCTCTCCTCCCTCCTACCTCAACTTCGACTACCGCGCGACCCTTCCTCGATTCTCTTCTTCACCTCCCTCTCGACTATCTTACTCAGAACGAAAAACCTCATCGGGCTCTTCTCGGATTCTGGCTTCAAGTTGTGGCGGGCTACCTTGACCAAGTAGGACCTCGACTTCCCGATGGTGAAAGAGCTGCGGTACTCTCGACAGTTCTCGAGGTACTTCGATCAGCTCGAGCAGTCCCGGACGCACTCATCGCGAGTTACATACTCGTAGCTCGTTTCGCCATGCACCACCCCTTCGACGCCGAGACTCTGCGAGTAGTGCTCAAAGGAGTCGTCACCAACCGAGCGAAGAGGGACGTCGCAGATGACGAAACTGATGCAGCATTGGTCACCACACTCGTCGTTATTGCTCAACTTGGAGAAGAGGAGTTATCTGTATTGGACGGAAAGAAATTCTTGGGAGGAAACGGATGGAAGAATCTACTCAAAACCGAGTAAGTCTGATGATCCGAATTTTCACCTTTGACATTTGTCGTGACTAACTTTGACGATTGTGGCAGGAAACTCGACGAGCTTGTCGTTCAGCTCAGTAACCAATACGATGCCACCAAGTTTATGCGACCTTTCCTGCAGACTTTGGCTGAAGAGGCGTAAGTTTTCTATCCCTTGTGGTTTTTCTTCATGGTTCGCTGACGACTTACGTACAACACGCAGTCTCACTTCGGAAGAATGCCTCTCAATCCTGACATCGGTTCTCGTACCTCGACCTTCGCCTGACCTCGACTCGAACGCCATTCTAACCCTTCCACAAACCATCATCTCTCACCTCGTTTGGTCGTGCTTCACAGCTATCATCAAATCGGATGACTCCGTCGCTCCGACTGTCTTTCAAAAGCCCCTCTCATTGGTCTACCAACGCTATCCCTCGATCTGGTCGGCACAAACGAAGGAATTCTCGACGAGGTTACAATCGACCAATAACGCCGCTCTCCCTCGACTTCTTCAAGCCATGAACGCAGTCCTCGGTGGATCAACCCTCAGTACCGATGCATCTACGGCTCTCGTCATCTCTGCCTCGAGTCCTGACGTCGCAATCCGAGTCTCGGCGCTCAAGGATGTCCTCAAAAACGTTGAAGATATCAAGGCCAACGGAAACGAATCTTTCATTCGTGAGACGTTACTCGCTCGCCTCGGAGAAGCAGACTCGGAGGTCGCATCGGTCGTCCTCGCGGAGGCGAATCGGACAGTTCTCGAAGAAACCCTCGAACCTCAAGAACTCGTCCAAGCCATCGAAACCCCGATCAAGACCGGAGACGTCGCTTATCTCGCAGTCGCTCTTCCTTACCTCACTGGTTCATTTGTCTCCTCTCACTCGCATCTCGCTGATCAAGTCGTCAAAACCATCCTTTGGCCTCGACTTCTCTCGACCAAGGCCGACTCGAAAGCAAACAATGTAGTCTTCTCAGCACTCAAAGGTTCGAATCTCGAGAAGACCCACGCCTGGCTCAAAAATGTTGGTTCGACTCACTCGTCTGAAGGCGTCGAGACCAACTCGAAGGTGGTCGACACGATCGCTCGTAATTTGGCAGCTCTACCATCGCAGCAACTCGACGAAGCCATTTCCTTCCTTCTCGTTCAACTCGCTCAACCGGAACCTTCTCACCTCTCCCTCCTCGTCGCCGCTCGATTCGCTGGAAAGGTTGAGAAGTCTCGACGAGTCGGGTTCGCCCTCTCAGTCCTTACCGCTCTCCAGGTCGAACAGGGAGGTCTCGATCCTCTAGGTGGCTCTAAAGTTGACAAGCTTTTTGACACTACTGGTTCCCTCGACGCTTCCCTCGTTCAAAATCTCTACGTTCACCCGAATGTCGCAAGGACTTCTCGTCAGCTTCGAGCAGCAACCGTCGTTGGAGTCGTACAAGCTGTGCATCCCGTTCAGCAAGCAACTTGGAATTGGCTTTCGACTGTGGACACGGAGGATCACGTCGTCGTTGCTTACCGCCAACTTTGCGCTACCATCTACCGAATCGCCCACACTCACTCTTCTACTGAAGGATCTGCAGCTCTCGCAACTTCTCTCCTCTCGGTCTTGTTTACTTCTCTCGCCGCCGACGACGTTCTCGCCTTCCTCGCCAGCCTCTTCACTTCGTCCCGTGTCGCCATCGACATGCGAGTCTCGGCTCTGAGGGATAGTGTCGTGTTCATCGAGGTCCTCTCTGGCGCCAATGAGAAGAAGGCTGTCGACTGGCAGATCTTCGTACCGAGTGTCGTTACCGCCCTTGGAGATGCTGAGAAGAGGATTCGAGTCGAAGGTCTCAAGGTCCTCGAAAAGATTCGAGACGTGGCAGTTGCGAAAGAAGGAACAAAAATCGGTACTGTCTATGGTCGCGACAAGTTCTACGGAACTGCTTCCTGTGAGTCTTGTTCTATGTTCTCCCGTGTTGAAGCCGGTGACTAACTAAATCATAATTGATACTCACTTAGCGTCGCTCAAATACCTCGAGATTCCTGATCTCCTCGTTTACCTGACCAAGGTTCTCGCTTCTCGCAACGAGATCACCCTTTCGCCAGGCCACCTCTCGATCCTTCACTCCTCGATGCTCGACGCTTCCGACAGTCCGACGAAGAAGAAGAAGACTTCGCTTTCTTTCAAGATAGCGACTTTCCTCCTCAGTCACGTTACCGCTTGGAAATCACTTCCTGCACGCGTCACCTTACTCAGCGCCCTCGAAGGTGTCAAAGAGAAGGAGAAATCGAACGTTGTTGTCCACCTCCTCGAAGAATCGATCTCGTTGGGAGAAGCTGGCCGCACGGCTTTTGTTTCGACTGCCGCTGACGAGGCGGCTCAATCTTACGCCAAGCTTCTGCTTCAACCTTACCAAGGAGTGACCCGCAAATGGCTCGAGTCGGAGGAGTCTTCGGCGTTCGCAGTACTCCTCAGGTCGTTCGAGATTACCGATATTTCTGGTAAGCTCTCTCCCTTGTGGATGCCGTTGACTCTTGGAGATTGTTCCACTAATATGTATTGCTCCTTCAGGTCTCGGCGCGTACATCCGAAGAGAAGCACTCCGACTGACTGGAACTTCAGTCTTCTCGGTTCTCAAGGGTGAGAACCGCATTGAGTTATTCAAGCGTCTCGTCAAATTGGCTGTCAGTTCCGATGCTGTGAGTGGCTCTTCCAATCTTGAGGGTATTTTGACTACAACGAGCTGACGATATTGCCCTTTTCAGCGAGTTGCTCCCGACGTTCTCGCTTGCATCCGCCTCTCGAACGCTGACGGAGAAACCGTCACGGCTTTCTTCATCGACGTACGATCCTCGTTACTCGGACCCACGCAAGCTGTCAAAGGTGCCAAACGCGGTAGAACATCGATTGGGTGAGCTTTTGCTTTCTTTTTCCCCTCTGCCTGTCCCCCTTCGTCTCGGTGAAGATGCTAAGCTGACTCACTACTTATTTACTAGTGGAGCTGCTTCTGGCTATGGACCTCGTACGGAAAGATTGCCTGAACTCGTGGTCGTCCTCGAGTCGATCGAGTTCTCGAATCTCGCGGCTTCTCACGGATTACTCCTCGGCTTGTTCGATCTCCTCGCTTGTCTTGTCGAGGTTCCGACCGCGAATCAAGTCGAAGTTCAGTACCCCGGTCAGTTACTCCTTGGCGCTCTCGGTCGCGTCGTCGAGAACGTTCAACCCACTTCAGGTGTTACGAGCGAATCGATTCGAATGACCCCAGTTCTCGATTTCATGCGATGTGAGTTCGCCCTCTCAGTCGCGTGCTCGGGCGGAGACGTAACTAACGCCATTCGTCCTGTGAAGCTTCGGTTAACCCTCAAACCTACCACCAATCTCTCCTACTTCTCGCTCAATTGGGTCCTCTCGTTCCCGATCAACTCGTCCAAAATATTATGCCTATCTTTACTTTCATGGGCGCCAATGTTCTCCAACGAGACGATGCTTACAGTCTACGAGTCGTTGATCAGACTCTCGAGAAGATCATCCCTCCTCTCGTCAGAGCTCTTCAGAAGACGGCCCGAGGACGAGAAGGTTTGATCGTCGATTTGAGGGAACTTCTGCGAGCATTCACGGATGCCGCAGTTCACGTTCCTCGTCATCGACGAATCAAGTGAGTACCACTTCTCCTTTATCGCTCGATCTCCGTTCGTCAGTAGCTGACGCTTGCGTTGAATCTGCCTTGCCGGAACAGTCTCTTCATCCGATTCGTCGAGACTCTCGGCGCTCGAGACTTCCTCTCGCCCGTTACGATGCTTCTCGTCGAGCGAGCCGGCAAAACTCTCGATGAAAGTGCGCTGCCCGTTGCTCTTTTGGAGAACTTTGACATTCACATTCAACTCGGTGTAAGTTTGGAGTTCCTCCTCGCGATCACCACTTCTGATCATGACTGATGATCTCGTGTGTGTATATATGCAGACTATCAAGCAAATCGTCGAAGAAATCGCTCGGCTCGTCAACCTCGAACCATCGTTCCTCGATCTCGAAGCCGAAGCTGCTTCACCCGCAAAGGCCAAGGATCTCTCAGTCACTCTGCTCACCTTTGTCGGATATGCCCTGGAGGCGAAACAGCTCGCCAGCAAGATTGATTCTGCCCGTGCTGCTGGAGACGAAGAAGTCGATTCGACTCT
This sequence comes from Sporobolomyces pararoseus, assembly GCA_010758995.1. Taxonomy (NCBI): domain Eukaryota; kingdom Fungi; phylum Basidiomycota; class Microbotryomycetes; order Sporidiobolales; family Sporidiobolaceae; genus Sporobolomyces; species Sporobolomyces pararoseus. Next base: position 446,273 of record RSDY01000011.1, read on the forward strand.
CACCGAACTCGTTCGAGGTCTCCTCGACCTTGCATCCCTTGTTTCTCCCTCGATCTCCTCGGAAGACAAGGAGGAAATCACAGCTGCTGCCAACTACGATGTCAACGCCACGATTTCCCTCATGTCGACCAAATCCTTCTCCGACGCCATCCTCTGGCTTCTCGACCTGGCCGATCCTTCGATTCAACCTCGCGCCTTCGCTCTCCTACGTGCTCGTCTACCCAACGTCAAGTCGACTCGTCGTACCGAGATCTCTGGAGCTGTCACAACTGTCGTCGAGCGAATTCAATCGGTTCTCAAGTCGTCGGAGTCGGAAGTCCCTGCGGTCGACGAGGCCCTTCAGACTCTCAGTGTCGTCGCAGACTCTGTTCTCGCCGAGGAGGATGCCTTACTCGCAAAAGTTGTGCCCGACCTCATCGAAGTTGCGAAAGACTCGACTCGACACAAGGCTACCCGTTCAACCTCAGTCGAGATTCTCACCAAGCTCACGTGAGTCACCGTCCCTGTTTTTTTCCTCTCATCTTTCGAGTTTATTTTCTGACTTTGAGTCTGTCTATCATCCTTCTAGCAACCGTCTCGGTCCTCGACTTATTCCACTCGTTGCCAAGGTTGTTCCTTTCGCCCTGGACTTACTCCACGCTCAGGCCAAGGGTGAATACTATCTTCCTTCCTCGCTTGATGTAATCATGCTTGCTGATTTCTTTTCTTACGCTCTTAGCTGGAACCGAAGCTGTCACAGATCTCGTCGTCGGCGCTTTCGAAACGCTCGAAGGATTGTTCTCGTCGGTTCCCGTTTTCATTGGAGGTCAGCTCGACAAAGTCTTCACCGCAGCGCTCTCGAGCGACATCATGGCTTTGTCTTCTGGCAAGAGTGGTGTCGTGCCGAAAGCGAGAGCTGCACTCTTGTCGACTGCTGCTCGCAAACTTCCCGCCAAAACCCTCTACCCTGCTATCATTCGTCTCCATGCTTCCCTCGATGGCAAATCCCGTGCTGTAGGTTGACCTCCATTTCTTCATTCATCAAGAAAAAGCTGACACACTCTCGACTCCCTCCATTAGCCTATTCTCGGTCTTCTCGACTTGCTCACTCGAGCTCTTCGCCACGGCAAGACACCCGATATCGTCGAGAACTATCGAATTGTCTTCAAGCTGTTCCTTTCAGTCTTCGACCTCCGTCGAGTTCACGCTCCGTCTCTCGACGAAAACGACATCGCCTCGATCGAAGAGAACGCCCTCGGCGCTTTCGTACAATTCATCCTCAAGCTCAACGAACAACTGTTCCGACCTCTCTTCCTGCGCACCTACGATTGGGCTGTTATCGAGCTCGCGGATGAGCCTGATGCGTCGGAAGGAATTTCGGCTAGACGAGTCGTCCTGTACAAGATTGTCGATCGTCTCCTCGCTCAGCTCCGAGTGAGTCTCGCATTCCCCTTCTCTCGAGTTTCAATGTGCTGACCTCTTTCTCATCGCAGTCGATCTTCGTTCCCTACTTCTCTTTCATGCTCGACCAAACGACCGAGTTACTCGAGACTTTCGCCAAGGGGGAGTCAAACGATTCAACTCTCTGGGATGCTGTCGCGTCGGCGTTGACGAAAGCGCTCGATCACGACGAGAATGGTACGTTGAAACAGTTTGAGCTTTTTCTCGTTGAGCGGGACTGATTTTGAGTCGTCTTGTTGTTTCTGCAGGTTTCTGGTCAGCGCAACGCCTCGCCAAGTTGTCTTCGCCCCTCGCTCACCAGATCGAAGCACCTTCCGGTCTGTTCCCCGTCTCAAGCTACCGCAATCTCATCTCTTCCTTCGTCGACCTCCTCGCCTCTCACGAAACTCATCTCAAATCGTTCAACTCTCAATTCCTCCACCTCACTCGTTCCGACGATCTCAACGTCAAACGACAAGCTATCGATGCCATCGACCAGTTGTGGCAAACGGTCGGTGATGGAATGTTGGGATTGGTTCCCGAAACGACACCGTTCTTGGCTGAAGCGAGGGAAGAAACTGAAGGTGGTGTCGAGACAGCGACGAGATCTCTCATCAAGAGGATCGAAGAGCACCTCGGAGAGTCTCTCGATGAGTACCTCGAGCAGTAAATTGCTTTTTCTTCGTAGTCATCTGCAAACTGGAAATTATCATTTCAATGAGACCCTCGAGACCTGAGTGTCTGTCAATAGCACCACACTAGCGAGTTGTGTGAACAACTGTCGGTGCGCACAATGTAATACACGAGACTTTCGGAAGCAACAACGACGAACACCTTTTTTTTCTTTTTCTTTCTTTTTTTTTTGGCGAAATTGCTCGAAGTTTCGATTGATCTGTCGTTATTGACGGTACGAGAAGTCGAGAAAAGAAAATTAGGGTTATTAGCCAATTGCAATTGGGTAACTGAAAGACAGACTTTTTTTTCTGCAAAGGCGAGCGACTTTTTTACTCCTCCCTCCCCTTCACCTCCCTTCTCCAAACTCACTAGTCAACATGTCGGACTCCGGAGTAAGTTCAAACACTTCATTGCTGTCATCTGATGCCGTGCACTAGCTCGCGGAAGCTCTCAGAATGCTGATGAGACGATTCCTTTTTCTCTTGCCTCCTTCTCCTCCCACCTCAATTTGATCCTCACAGAACGATGAGCAGGTATGTTCTTCCCCTCAAGTAGCATACGCGGAGACTGCACCTATGCTATGCTTTAAAGGTTGCTAGTCTCTGTACCTCTAAGAGCTCCAGATTGCTGACTTTCCCGTGCTCAACCCCTTTCTCCTTCATCGCTCACCACTTACCTGTACCGACTCGCTCCTCAACTCGAACGATCAATATTCGGCTATGCAACGAACAGCACCAACAAACCTTCGAGACCGTCTCGGCCGGAGCCTCGCACACCTTCCCCATGCAATGTTCCGCTCTCCGCAAGAACGGACACGTTGTAATCAAGGGCAGGCCCTGCAAGGTTAGTCTATCAGTCAAAGGGTGTCATCAGTCGTAGGAGATCGGATCATTCGCGGCAGAGATGGAACGTAGTAGGACTGTTAGGGGAGCGTTTCATGCGTCACCTCGCAATTTTGTAACGGTTCAAACAAGTCGAGGGATGGCTCGTTCAGCTCGTGTAGTTCACGGAAGGAGATCCAGACCGTTCTTAAGGGGATTGATCAGGTGTTTCAACCCGAATTCCTTTTGAGCGTTTTACTGACCGAGTCGCTTCCATTTCGAATAGATCGTCGACATGTCTACCTCGAAGACCGGAAAGCACGGACACGCTAAGGTCCACTTGGTTGCCATCGATGTAAGTCTCTTCCCGAGTGTTTGTGATTCTATCGACTCGGAAAACTGATTTCATTTCCGGTTTTATTCTACTCTTCCAGATCTTCACCGGAAAGAAGATGGAAGATCTCTCCCCTTCCACCCACAACATGGATGTCCCCAACGTTGCCCGTACCGAATACCAACTCGTTAACAGTGAGTCTGCATTTGTTGTCGCTCGAGAATCCGAGTAATCGAGAACTGACATCTCTGTCTTTTTGCAGTTGATGACGGTTTCCTCAACCTCATGACTAACGACGGTACCTCGAAGGACGACGTCAAGGTCCCCGACTCTGAGGTTGGACAACAAATTGAGGAGGCTTTCGAGGACGGCAAGGATCTCCTTGTCACCATCCTCACCGCCATGGGAGAGGAGGCTGCTATCGCTTGGAAGGAAGCTCCCGTTGGCAAATAAGTTACTCACTAGATGAATACTTTGTTTTTCCAACTCTAGCTCTTTGTTCCGACTTTTGAAAATCAAAATCTTTACTGATTTTGAACCCGCTGTTCTTCTATTTTACTCCTTTCTAACTTTTGTGCTCCATTCCCCCCTCTCCTTGCAACCTCCACTTACTACTGCTACTACCCATCTCATCACCCGATGTGTTCTCTCTTTTTCTTTTCTCTCCTTGAATTTTTGCACTTTTTCTTTTTTTCTTTTTTGTTGAACCTAAGATCCTCCTCCCTTTACCCTCCTACTCTCCCCTTTTTTCGTTTCGCAATACAACCTCAGGTGCAACAATGGATACCTGTAGAAAAGATCAGGAGAAGAGAACAAGGAGACTCAGGTCTCGGAGAGCGCGAGCCATTCTAGTGTTTCTTCCTTTCGCAAACAATCTCGCGAATCAGTCAATCAATCGTTCTCCCATCGCTCACTCTGCTCTGCCGAATCGACTGTCGTCGTAACGTCTGTGCAAGGTTCCTCGAAGGAATGCCACTCTGTTCGAGGCTGTTGAATCGAGCTCGTTCAAACTCTTTTTTTCGTTCTCCACGTTCGCGTGCACCAGGGGTCACAGCTTGTGACGCATAGACCCGCTCGATCGTCAAGGATGTCTTGATCGATACTTGTGCAAAGTAGCGCTCGATCGGAGCGTAAGATGAGCGGGAGATGCAGTTTCTTCGTGTGAAGTTCTACCTACTTCGTTCGTGCGAAACACATTCGTCCGAGCGGCATGCTGACGTACTGCGTAGCAGAAGTTGAGACAAATGTGATACATGGCGTCAAAGCAGAGGAAGCGACCAGACTTCGAAGGTCCGAGCGAGTGGCAGAGGGAGAAAGCTTCAGGAAGAGGGTCCGACGAAGGCTCGTATCCATAACTACAGCTTTCCCTCTGAGCTACAAAGAGCATTGTGGTGAAATGTATACAGCTCACGATATGGAAGTTTGCTGTGTGAGCAGAGATCTGGCGTAATCGAGCTGTTTCGAGGTAGAATCTTGAGAATTTTCGTCGGCAACATTGCAGCAGGGTACCGGAAATAGCTGCTCTTGACGGTAGAGTCTGACTATGTTGCCTAGAGTCGAACATAGCTTCGTCCAAGGCGAAGCGACGGAAACGACGAAGAGATGCCGAGCGCTCCTCGACCTGCTATCTGTGATCCTCCTCGAAAGCGTCTGAACGAGCGCAAAGTGAGCGAAGATCACTGTTTCCATTCAGATGAGATTCGCTTACCATGACCTCGATCGTTCAAACTTTGTTTCACAGCAAGCGCGAATCGAGAGATCAGGAAGAGGTCGACAGTAGCGAAATTGAGGAGCGATCTGGCTGGGAGTCGACTCGACAGCGATATCACTGGGAGGGTGAGAGCTGTCAGTTGTCATCGCGTTTAGTGGAGTGAGAGGAAGGAAGGCTGACCTCGAACCAGCTCGACTCGCACTATTTTCACTCAGGACGAGATAGAGCGAATGAGATTTCGACAGTTTCTCGCACGGAGGTGAAGGACCCGAGCTAGTCATACCGGCGACCTTGGCACCATAATGTTCATTAATAACGTCAATTGAAGCAGCTCGAAAGGCGAGAGGCGAGTGTGAGGACCAGATCTGATTCTCCTCGAGTGCTCGAGTTCAGTAACTAGAGTCAGGCAGAGACCGAGGTTTCCCATCTAGAAATTCCCCAGAGTATCCTACACAGCACAGAGATGCAGCTGAGCCGACGAAGAGAGCTGAAAATTAGGAAGTTTTGATGACCCGATCAAAACGAGCTGAAGCTGCTTGTAAGCGTAGTCTGGAGGTCGTATATACGAGCTAGAGGAGTATTCGGGACTCCATGAGGCGTGGAGCGGTCGAGCTGAAGGGTGAAGGGAAGAGAGAGCTCGAGTTTGAAGCGATCATTGAGCAAGTTGACGACTTCCGAGTGCCGCCACGACTGATTGTATAGACTTGTCCGTTGTACTACTAGGCTACTTGAGATACTCGAGAGAGCGTGAGAGAGGCGAAAAATTCGAAGACAGGCGAGACTTTTTCGACAGGCTCAAAGTTTCGCAAGTCGAAGTGAGCTTTTCCCGACAGCTAAAAGCGATCGAGCCGACTTTACGAGCCTCGAGTCTGATATATATACGGACCTCTATACGTTGCGAGACTCGCGGAGAGATGTCCCGAGGATCGCAAGACAGGATTTTCTACTTTCGTTTTGACAGCTGTGAACTGCTTCTGAGGCCGTACCGCTCCAGAAGAGTCTCGACACGCTCTATTCGAGGGATAGAACGACGGTACCTCGAAGGACGACGTCAAGGTCCCCGACTCTGAGGTTGGACAACAAATTGAGGAGGCTTTCGAGGACGGCAAGGATCTCCTTGTCACCATCCTCACCGCCATGGGAGAGGAGGCTGCTATCGCTTGGAAGGAAGCTCCCGTTGGCAAATAAGTTACTCACTAGATGAATACTTTGTTTTTCCAACTCTAGCTCTTTGTTCCGACTTTTGAAAATCAAAATCTTTACTGATTTTGAACCCGCTGTTCTTCTATTTTACTCCTTTCTAACTTTTGTGCTCCATTCCCCCCTCTCCTTGCAACCTCCACTTACTACTGCTACTACCCATCTCATCACCCGATGTGTTCTCTCTTTTTCTTTTCTCTCCTTGAATTTTTGCACTTTTTCTTTTTTACTTGTTTGTTGAGTTCGTTCTCTTCGGTCACTACTCGCAAAGAGAAAACCAGTTCAAGACGAGGCTTTGCGAGCGTTCGGGCTGCTCAGCCTCATTACACACAGCTGCTGACATCGCTTCCTAGTTGCGAAAACCTCAGCTGTGTTCCTTCCCAAGATTCTGCACTATCGAGCAGACTCTCCGTCTCTGTCTGCCCGTTGATATCGCCGAGCTTCCCGTCAAACGAGATTCGGCGGTGCGATCGCTAGAGAGAATCCAAAAACGAAACGAGCTCGGGGCGCAGTTCCCTTTCGAACGAAACCGAACCGTTAAAGTTGGCTTTTCTCCGTTCCTCGTGGGTGAAACGCTGCATGTGATTGGAAACCGAAACAGTGTCGTTACTTCCGAGAGCTTCCTGTCGAAAGAGCACAGTACACTACACTGTACAAGCGGAAGTAGAAAACGAAGGTGCGCTTGAGAACGTGAAACTTGATATGCAGCTGTCAGATCTGCAAAGGGTACACTAGTCAGGAGGAAGAGCACTTTTCGAGAAACAAACTTGTCGATCGCAAGAGAGGGCAAGTCAGAGAGGAGAAGTCCAGACTTTCGTTGCGAGGGCCGACCTTCCTTCCTTCCTTCCTTCCTTCCTTCACCCGCTCCCTCTCCGCTTTCTAGTTTCCTGTCCACTCCTCTTCCGCACCGCACAGCGTCTCTCCTTCAAGGACAGTTCCCAGAGAAGAAAAAGAAGCCTTTCCCCGGTCCCCCTGTTCTTTCCTTCTCTCTTCCCTCCCTCCACCTTCCCCTTCAACTTTTTGGCAATTCGGTTCTCGCCTCTACTCGCCTCCGAATCCCGCCTTGACTTTTCGACACCGTTCAACAAGACTCAGTAGCCTACAAGTTCCTTACTCGGACGCACTTAGCACCAGAACGAGCGAAAAGACTTGTAAACTTCCGATCTCGATCGACTTCTGCAACTCGTCCTTTTCTCGCCTTTCTCTCCTACCTTTTTCTAGCACCGGAGCAGTATGGCAGATTTCGTTAAACTCAGTATCTTTGGAACTGTGTTCGAAGTAACTACGTGAGTACTCTCGTTCGCGAGTTGAAGAAGCCTCGAGAGTTGGAAGACTGACGAGTCTTCACACTCCAATTAACCCGCAACTTCTCCAACCAATCCACGGTCAAATATTCAACTCGAATGTCGCAATCGTTAACTTGATGGATGTAGTCGTTATGTCGATCTCCAACCAGTTGGTATGGGCGCTTTCGGACTCGTCTGTTCAGCAAAAGATGAGGTATGTTCAACTACCAAACCTGCATTCAACTCTAAACGCATTTAGCTGACCTTGTTTGTATCAAAATCTGTAGCTAACTGGTCAATCGGCTGCTATCAAGAAAATGTGAGAAAATTCGGCCTATTCGAGAAACTTTCGTTCATTTGAATGGTGAACTGATTATCAATCATTCTCCTTCCGTTCTTTGTGCCGCTGTTACCTTTGCTGCGTTGAAAATAGTATGAAACCTTTCAGTGAGTTTGATTCTTTCCATTCACTCAATTGAGGGAACCGAAACTGACTTTCTGTTTCTGATTTTCCGCCTCTTTCTCCTACTATCTTCACTCTCTCACCAATTCCGACGTTCTCGACTCACGCTATTCAAATGTTACCTTCGAATCATTTTTGGTCCTCTTGTAAATAGGCACTCCCGTCCTCGCCAAGCGAACTTACCGCGAGTTGAAACTCCTAAAACACATTCAACATGAAAATATCATCTCGCTTTCCGACATTTTCATCTCCCCTCTCGAGGATATTTACTTCGTAACAGAACTTCTCGGTACCGATCTTCACCGTCTCCTTACCAGTCGACCTCTAGAGAAGCAGTTTATTCAATATTTCCTTTACCAAATTCTCGTGCGTTCTACCTTTCCATGCTTCGATTATTGATGAAGCTTTAAATCTGACTAGGGCATCGCGTTACCTCAATCAGCGTGGTTTGAAATACGTTCATTCTGCTGGAGTCGTTCACCGAGATCTCAAGCCTTCAAACATTCTCGTAAACGAAAACTGCGACCTCAAGATTTGCGATTTCGGACTTGCCCGCCTCGCTGATCCTCAAATGACTGGTTACGTATCAACGAGGTATTACCGCGCCCCCGAAATCATGCTCACCTGGCAAAAGTACGATGTAGCTGGTGAGTTTTCGAAATTCTCCACTTCTGGCGTCAAACTTCCGAAACTCATGAATATAATTTCTGTCGTTCTGTCAATAGTCGATATTTGGTCAGCGGGATGTATCTTTGCCGAAATGCTAGAAGGACGACCTCTCTTCCCTGGAAAAGATCACGTCAACCAATTCTCGATCATTACCGAACTTCTCGGAACCCCTCCAGAGGATGTCATTCAAACTATCTGTTCAGAGAACGTAAGCTATCACTCTCACTCACGAATTCGTAGCACACGGGACTAGGGCTCATCATACTTCGTTCCGCAGACTCTCCGATTCGTTCAATCTCTACCTAAACGGGAACGAATCCCTTTCGCCCAAAAGTTCCGCGGCGCAGACCCTCTCGCTCTCGACCTCCTAGAAAAGATGCTCGTCTTCGATCCTCGGAAACGAATCGACGCTGGACAAGCTCTTGCCCACGAATACCTCGCACCTTACCACGACCCGAGTGATGAGCCCGTCGCTCCTGAAGCCTTCGATTGGAGTTTCAACGACGCTGATTTACCCGTTGATACCTGGAAGGTGAGCTCTCAGTCTCGTGTGAATGCTGCTTCTTCTCCAAACAAGTCGCTGACATCTCCGATCGATAGATCATGATGTACTCTGAGATTCTCGACTTCCACAACATCGAAAACACTCCCGACGCGAACGAAGGTCCCGTCGCAGGTGCCGTACCTAGTCCCGCTGCATAAACAACTGTAGAAGTTTCCTGCTTGCTCTCTGTGATCTTTCTTCATTTTTCCCGCTGTTCTTCCACTTTCGTATGTTTCTTCTCTCGCCTGCTTCCCTTCTGGCTACCTTCTGGCTACTCGAATCTATTTGCTCTTTCTCTTATTTACCTGTTTCAATCGCAACCGTACTCTACCTTCTGCCTTTAAACCCTCAATCCTCTTTTTTTGTTCAACGTAAAACCAATACCCCCCGCTCACTCTCACTCTCTTTACCGCTCTCTCCTCCCCCTCCTTCCCTCCTGCTTATCGATCTCACCCCCAGTGAACGTGTCGCTCCTCCCTCCCTCTACCCGCTCTTTGTAAATGCACAATCGATCTCCTTGACATATCAATCTCTCCCCGAATTTTCTTCTATCTTTGCGAATAGTCGAGAGTAGCTTAAGAGTTACAGAGCGTTTTACACGTAGCAATTGAGAAAATGAATTTTACTGCGTGAAATACACGCGAAAGTTGAAAACCGTCATTCGGTTTCGTCTTTCCTTGCCTTCTTCCCTCCACCTCACTCGCCTATAACCTCAAACCCTACCATGGCTGTCAGTTCTAGAGTTCTATGATCGGCCTCACGACTCTCACTGACCCCTTTGGACTGACTGGAATAGATTCAAAATCAACTCACTTTCTTACTTCTCCTCCTCGAAATTGCAACTTTTGCTATTCTCATCGTCAGTTTGACCTTCCAGACTCTACTCGACAGATGAACCATCTACGATCTTATGCTACGGACTCTCTACGTAGCCCTCGAGATGCTCCATCGAGAAGAAGTGAGCTGATGACGCACCGACTTTCGCTTCCTCTTTTCAGGTTCCTCTGCCTTTCACCTGGAGACGAGCACTCTTCAAGACTATCGCAGAGTCCCGTAAGTCTTCTAATCTATGCATTTCAACTTAAGTTGAAGGTGTAGCTAACGAGAAGTGCGTGTTCCGTTTCTATCGCAGAAATTATCGCAAAGATCCAATATGGTCTCAAGATTACTTTCATCTTTGTAGCGCTCCTGTTCGTGGACGCAGTAAACCAAATGCTCAAAATTCAACGCGAGAAGGAAGTGTGAGTTGATCGCTTATTCTATTGAAGGGATCGTCAACTGACAAACTCCTCGTGATGTTGTAGTATGCATGAGCAAGGCACCGTACAAACCGACTTGAGGTCCCAAACTGACTACAGAAGTCGAAAATTCCTTGCCGGTATGCGACTCTTTGCAAACCTCCTCACAGCGGTCTTTTGAGGCAGCACTGATTGAATTTTCGTTTCCTCAGAGCGCAACTTCTACCTCCACGGTTTCACCTTGTTCCTTTCGCTCATCCTCTCACGAGTTTACTCTCTCGTTCTCGATTTGATCAAGGCACAAGAAGATCTCGCAATCATCAAATCTCAAGTGAGTTTTTCCTTTTCTTGCTTTTGAGCCTTTTCGCTAAGTTCTCGTTCTCGTACTCATTTCCGCACCGCTTCTTTGTATTTGTAGTCGGGAGATCTCAAAGCCGCCAAGGCTGCCCCTGCACCTGGAGACCGTGTTGACTCGAACCGAAAGAAGGTCGAGACTGTTGCCGTCGACAAAAAGAACGAATAAATCGATTCTCGTTCGGAGTAGACGAAGCGAGATAGAAGTAAGGGATGCGAAGAGCGGAACAAGGGAGAAATGTCGGGAACGTAGGTGGATTGTAAAAAGCTTTCTCAAAACATCAAATTTTGATCTCCGAACCTTTAGTATTCGATAGCCGTTTTGTCATCTGTTTTTGTTCGTTTGGAAGTATGACATTCTCGCAGAACGAAAGGCGAAAAGTGCAGAAGAACAAGAGAGCATTTGCAGGTGCGACATTAAAAGTTTCAACAGTACATTGAAAAACTAGACATAAGACGAAATTTGTGCTTGAAGGGCTGCAACTTCGTTCGAGATTGCGTCGCCGAAGGAGGCTCTCGTTCCATTAACAGTCGATGCGGCGGATGAGTCGAGAGCTCCGAGTATCTCTTTGACGAGTCTGGCGTACGAGCGTTTCGACGGTTCATCCCGAATCGACTGCAGGCGATACGGACGATCAGCTTTCGGGTGGATTATTCTTCGCGTTCAAGGGAAGCTTACGGAGAAAAAGGTCTTGATGGCTGAGAGCATGGCGCGAAGGAATCGGAGAATGACGATTTTCTGAATCGGAGGTTGTGCGAAAGGAGCTGCCGCAGAAGGCTGGAAATTTGCGATTTGGGCAGCATTCGAGAAGACGACTGAGGGTGCGCGTGTCAGCTTATGCGAGAAAGACGAAAAGATGGGACTTTCGACTCACCGCGAAGAAAATCGACTCGTTTGTCAAGTAGCTCGAGTTGTTCGACTTCGAAACGACGACTTGTGCTCGAGCGAACGAATGGTACATTCTCGAAGAGGGGCGAGGCGACGTCATGATTGAGTAGAGTTTCCGTGAGAAGGTGCTGCGAGGTAAGCTTTGAAGAGACGATCGTCGTGAACCAGATTGTGAGGATCTCCTCGTTGCATGTCTGAAACGAGTAGGACGGAATCAACGACAGTCTGTACTCCTGTCAGATAAGCGTTCGACTTACGGAGTATACCGATGGCTCATGCCGCAAGATGTAAACTGCCTGAAACAGACTCGTGTCGAGTTTTGCGAGAGCGTCTGCGAGACGATTGAAAGAGTGATTTCCATACTTGAGATACAGTTGCCAGCTCTGGGGAAGCAGCAAGTTGGTCAGCTTGGCTTAGCGTTATTGAGGAGATTCGAGGGGAACTCACATCGAGACCATGCGAGACGAGGATAGCAATGCAGCGAGTCCAGGAATCGACAACATCGTTTGTGTAGCTTGATCGGTCTCCTATCTTTGGGCCAGCTCCAATCGAGTTACCGTAGATTAAATTGATAAGATTGAAGAAAGAAGGGACGAGAGTCTTCATGACCGTCTGAGCAAATTCCGAGAGTAATCAGCACTCGTCGCACGGCAGACAGGTTAGAGAAGAGAGCTCACTTGTGCCAAAAGCTTGTCGCTTTCGAGCCTTACTTGTAACTCTGAGGTGACGGAATCGGAAGTCACGCCGGGGACAGCTTCACCTCCTCCGAGCAAAGCGTCGAGAGCGGGATCTTCGAAATCGAATTCACCCATGCCATAGTCGTCTTGGCTATCCTGTTGAGCAGACGATGGATCTGTAGGAGGAGGTGCTGGAGCAATAGCTTCGAGACTGATGGAACGAAGGTCGAGATAGCAGTCGATCGTTTTCAGAACTTCCCGACCAATCATCGGATCGAGTGCGAGAGCGGATGACAGAAGGTCACTCGTCCAAGCTAGTGTAAAGGCATTGTTCAGTGTTCTCGTCTCGGAAGGAGAGGAGGGAAGGGGGAAAAGAGAGCTCACCCGGATTGAGGAGCGCTGGATCAGGGGACCTGTTAGCTCCAGTCGATTCTGGATTGTTCCACCGCATGACATCCTGTACCAATCGTAGAGACATTGTGATCAAGAGCGCTCGAGGCCACAACTGATCTCCTTTCGGCTTGTCCGTTCTCTCGATCCTTTTCTGCGTCTCGACTCCGATGTACTCCGTCTTGAGCTGGATGACAGTCTTGGCGAGCCAATCGAGGACTGGTTGAAGAGGGAGATTGAAATGTCGAAAGGCGAGTGCCCAGTAGCGAATCGCTCGAACAGTCGCTTTCCTAGCTTCTTCTTCGGTATCTCCAAAATTGATGAGCTTGCTAGCTTGTTCGACCCGTTGCACAGCTTGAGCCGGATGGAGGATGGCGAGCGTGAGAAGGAGAGAGTAGTGGTTGACCAAGATGGAGTCGCTCTTCGTGAGCTCGGGAGATTGTCGATTCCAAACAGTTGTCATCGGAACGAGACGTACGGCGAGTCGAGTGAGTTGGATTGAACGTCGACGCCTCTCTGCGTCTGTACCGGCAGGGAGATTGTTGACAGCTGAAGTGACGAGTTTGAGAAAGATCGAGAACGTCGTATCCTTCGAACTTTCTAGAGCGACGGCTCCAAATTTTTTCAGGTCGACGAGCTGCAAGGGAAAGTCGGTGACCGCTTCTGTTGAGAGATTCGCCAATCGACGGGCAGCGAGGAGGTCGAAGAGTCTACCGAGGAGATCGTCCTTGACGTCCAGCTTCCAGCCCCAGCGTTCGACGAGGACGAGACAACGTGCGAAAAGGTTGGAGAGGTAGCGATCTCGACGAGTGATTGCAGTACTTGATACTGAGTGCTCAGGTTCGGAGAGAGCGCTGGCCTTGATCGGATCGAGGGACCGCAACATAACTTGCCAGTGAGCGTCGAGTCGTAGAGTTGCAGTCGAGATTCCGGAAGGAGAGAATTGCGAAACGGCGCAGAGGAACATTGCCGAGAGCGAGAGAATCTCACCAGCGATCGGACCTCCTTCTCTAGTGTGTTCGGGTAGCTTCGAGATCGTTTCCTCCAGAACAACGGTCCAAAGGTCGCTTTGGTCGAAGGTCGCATCACCTCCTCCGTCTTCTCTTGTAGCGAGAGAGACCAATCCCAGCCATGCTTCCACCGTGATATCGGAGATGAGGAGCTGAGAAGAGGTTGTATCTTGCATTACTCTCTTGAGACTTGCGAGAGAACGATCGATTCCGTGCTGGAGGAGGAGGCGAACGAGATTCGTGACTTGGCGAGCGAGTCGACGAGAGTCACCTCCGACAGCAGAGATTGAACCGAGACGAACCGTCAGATCGACGAAGTACCACGAAAGAGCGATTCGAGCCTTGTTGAAGACTCCCGAGTGAGACCCTTCAACCTTGAGATTGTCGATACGAACTTGTAGGTGATCGATTTGGGTAGCGAGCATTGAACCAAATCGATACTTGACGTCTGAGAGAGATTTAGCGAGTGTTGTTGCGATGAAGGTCCCGAGGTAACGAAGAGCTAGACTAGCATCTGCAATGGATTGATCTGGGTGCGAGATTGAATCGTAAATCGAGTCGGTGATGGTCGGGAGCAGGGATTCGACGATTTCAGGGGTTGCGGTAGAGTCGAGAGTTGATCCATAGACGTAGCACGAGAGAAGGTTGGCCGAAGTCGGATGAAGGAGTGAGTAGAGGTGACCATTTCGAACGAAGGAGTCGGTGGAAGCGAATTGAACTCCGGAGGGAAGTCGGTTGATGCCGAAATCGGGAGTGAATTTGCCAAACGTCGCCCAGATCTCAATGTTCTCCTCCACCTGAGCTCCTTGTGCTGCGGCTAGGAGAGGTGAGATCTGCGGATTCAAAGGTCGGACTGGAGCTTGAGGCGGAGGAAGTTCTCGAGAGCCAGTCGTTATGACTATCTCGTCATCTTCGTCGAGCTCGTTTCTGAGTCCAGCGAAAACAAAGATGGATCGATCCGTGTCGAGTTGAACAGCCTTCCTAGGTTGACGAGAAGTTTTTGCTGATGCAGCAGCTTGTGCTCCCGATCTCGAATGCCGTCCTCTGGCTTCCTCTCCTTCCAGTTGATCTCTCCGTTCACTCCTATCTTTTCCTTTCTCCTTCGACTTGCCTTTGCTGAATCTTTTCCCATTCTTCTTTACAGTTTTCCTCTTTCCTCCTCCTCCTCCTGCCTTCGTGGGTCGACGAGCTCTTTTCAGGAATCGATCGACGATATCAGCTTCTTCATCCTGACCTCCTCTCGATCTTTTCGGTGCAAAGTTGCGCATCCAAGCTGAAACTGCGTCATTCTCCTCTTGTTCTTCTTGTTCCGCCTCACTGTCTGTTCTTTCCGGTTCCTCTCCCGACTCATCCGTGAATGCGTCTCCGTCGAGTCTCATTGGTTCGTCGAGCATCCTAGAATCCGTTCGAATCTTGGCTTTGTTCCTCCTAGCAACCTCCGCTTCTTCGTCTCCAGAATTTATTTCTGATCCCGACGAAAATCCCATGTCTCTCTCTTGTTCCATCAGTTTGAGATCTGCTTTCGCTTTCTTGAAGAAGACTGCCGGTAACATCGCTCCCAAAGCTCGTTGACGTTTCGAGTCGAGCCGTAGTCGAGATCGACGAGCTTTTGAGCTTTCCTCCTCATCAGCCTCGCTAGCTTCCTCCTCCTCCTCCTCGTCTTGAGAATCATCGGGTATCTCTGATTCTCCGTCGAGGTCTTGAATCTCGACATCACTTGATTCGGAAGCTGAAGATATTTGAGGAAGATTGAGAATGTCGGCATCGAGAGCGGTCCTATCGTTTCGTCCTTCTCGAGCGTGCATTGATTTGGAAGGTTTCGCCATCCGTCGATTGAAGGATTTTGAGACGAATGATTTCGGTCGAGCTGGGGAAGAAGCAGGCGGTTCGCTGTCAGCTCGAGTTGACGCTGTTTTGCGATGCTTGCGAGGTTGTTTTCCGTCTTTCGAAGATTCATGACGGCTCTTCTGCGACTTGACCAGTGATAAATTGCGAGATTTGTAATGGCGAGAAGCGGTTCCGGGAGATGAAGAAGGAGGTTCACTTTCAGCTCGAGGTCGATTCGGTCGAGATTTGCGTGGTATGCTTTTGGCGTAGGGATGTTTCGTAGCTGAATAGTCATGTGAGTCGATGCGAGAAGGTCCTTTTCGGTGAGGGGAAGTGTCTATAAAGAGACAAACAGAGTGAGCAAATCGAATTTGGATCTTTCGTGCAGCTCAACTCACTTTTGCTACGAGCCGGCTTTTTTCTCTTGATACCGAGTCCAGCTTCCGTTTCCTTCCTCATCCTCTCTTTCCTCCTAGCTTCCCTTTCGAGTAAAGTCAATCCGTCTTCGCTTTCGTCGTCTTCTGAAGAGAATCCAGTACTCGGTTGCGATTCTTTCGCCAACCTCGCTGCTCTCGCACTTGAGCCTTCTCCCTCTTCCTCCTCTACGAGCCATCCTCCCAAGTCGTCCTTCTTCTTGGTTGCCTGTTCGAGTTTCTTTCTTCTAATTTCTTCTGCCGACAATTCCACTGCTTTTGGTCCAGCGACAACTGCTCCTTCCCAACCGTTCTTGAGGAGTGTCTTCGTGTAGCGAAACTGTTCTGTAGAGAATGGCTTGAGTTGTGCTGCAGTACGAGTCCGGAATGAGCGACCGGCGGGAGGAGAAGGAGGTAAAACTGGGAAATCTTCGGCAGGAGATGAAGGAAGCCTCGGCGAGGGGGATATTCGAGGAGGTTTCGGAGAACGTCGAGGGGGTAAAGATTCATTTCGTTGCTCTGAGGAAGAAGCTGAAGAACCGGAGAGTTGGCGAACTGGTTTTGGTCGAGTAATCGCTTTCAATGTGCCCGAGGAGTCGTCCGATTCTATAGGAGTTACGGAGCGCTTCTTTTTTCTTCGAGCGAGTGTACTTGTCAGTGGTAGCGGAGAGGTGCCGACCGAAGTCTCAACGAGGCGAGCGGGAGAAGTTCTGGAGGAGAGAGTGAGAGCTGCGGAAGTAGGAGAAGGAGAACGAGGACGCTTCGACTTCACTTTGCTGAACAATTGGGAAAGAGGTACGAGGTCATCTTCGCTAGAGGGTCTAGGTTGGATAGGGCTCATAGCGAGCTTACAGATGCGCTAGAATCAGCATAGTTAAAGGGAAGAAACGATGAAGAATTGACGTACCTCATCATCGCTAGTGAGGGGCTCTACGAGCTGTACTGGCTTCACTGATACTTTCTTGTCTTTACTGGCAATCCCTCGTTTCGTCCAGTACTCTTCTCCGCCTGACAGTGCCTGTTCTTCTTCAAATTCCCCAAAGTCGGAGGTCTGAACGAATGGCGAATCGGGCTGGTAGGGCCGGCGCGATGTTGAGGCTACTGGACTGAATGGAGCATGCTCCATCCGAGTCGGTGGTTGAGTTGAAGCTGCAGAGGATTAGAAGTGTCGACGAGAAAGTTCGCGTTTCCTTTCTCCTCCCGCTTCCTCTTCTTCCAACCACTCAGAACTCTCGTTCTCGGAGCAGTCGATCCAACAAGTTTCTTTACACGTACAAGAGCCTTCAAAACACGCCTATCAGCTCGCCAATTGAATCTTCCTCTTCGATCAACAAACTTGAAGATACTTTCGTCTCTCTCGCTTCTTCCGACTCTGGTCGTGTAGTAGTCACATAGAGACGTATAGCACGCAGAAACCTTCGCTCGACTGCTGTGAAAGTATCAGGTTTATGGTAATTTGCTCAGAATGCTCAGAGCATCGTTTTCTGGTTTCCTTACGCAACACGACTTGACTTCAGCTTCCCGAAGATGTTGATGTGCAGATCTGACACGAGAAGTGAAGGGTGAACTCTGCAGAAAGGTGAGCTCCGACTCACTTTCTTCTTCCTTCCCTTCCAGTCCCCTTGCTCCTCACACCTTCTCGTCTAACCATTTCGATCGCGTTCAATAATGATAAAGCCAAGCGGGAACCTTCCAGAACCTCGTCCACCGCGCAGGAAGACAATCACGGATCTCTCGCTCGAGCCTCACGATGAGAAAGGGAAGGAAGGGCTTCCTCGACACGTTCTTCACTCCCTTTCTTGCCTCCTTTACCACTCGAGAAGTTCTATTCTCCCTAAGAACGCTGAAGCGAGGCCTTCATGAATCCTGTGAACGTAACTAGGGATCTCATCGTGAGTTTGTCAATCTCTCCTCGCTCGTCCAAGACCCTGGATTCCAGCTGATCGTCGCTGCAACGACTTCCTTGTGTAGCATTTTCGAAAGCTACCGGCTAGGCATACAGCCCTAGCGGCTGTTGTAACCTCCTTCATCAACCTTCTTTCTTCTCCCGATCATCCCTCGGCTCCTCAGCTTCGTTCCGCCTTCCTTCCTGCTCTTACCGGTACAGATGTCAGACCTAGAGATCCAGTGATGATACAAGATCTTGATCGTCAGATTCTCGACTTCTTCTCTCATCCTCCGTCAATCACTCTGCTTCAAGCCGTCCTTTCGCAGGATCAAATCGATAACGCTTGGAAGTCGGGCATAGACAGCCCGATGGTCCATACGATCACCCTATCGTTTGCGTTGCATCAAGAACTGGAGAGGGCCAAAAGCGAAAGTCACAAGGAGGAGGTCGCGAATTTGAGCAGTAAGTAGATTTGGCTAATTATTTTTCGAGCCTTTCAGCTAACAATCGCCTTCTACAGTGATGATTATTGCAACTGTAGCTCACGAACTTGCTCAGTGGATCTACGTCAAGGTGAGAGCAGGTTCGATTTACCTCTCGAACCGAGGAAAGACAAGCTGATTCGAGACCGTCCCACAGGTTCACGGATACCACTGCCCTGACGCATATTCAGACACCGCTTCTCTACACACAACAAACACTCGCGCTTCGGCCTCATCGCTTCAGTCCACTGGCTCACTACTTGTTCAATCGAGAAACAAAGATGATGTCGGCTTCAAGACTGTCATGGCGCTGCTTGGGTGTGATTACGAGCTTCTCACATATGCCATTGGTGATTATCGTTCTCTCTATAGCTTCTCGGAGTCAGACTGAGCTGAAGAAATACGTCTCGATGATCTTCACAGGAGAAAGGCAGTTAGTCAAACGACGTTTTCCGACTCGACGCTCAGCTTCTCTTACCCCTCCTTTGATTTATTATCTCATCGGCGATACTCCGGCTATCGTAGATGTCACGCCGTGGCCTCCAACTACCGTGAGTCGTTTTTATCGCTTTCTAAATCCTTGTTCGGTTCGAGCTTAATTGAATTTGTCGCTTGTTCAGGCTGGAATGATCCCTCCTTTCAAGGAAGGTGACTCGATGTACGCTATCACCTCAGTTCTAACTCCTGGAGGAATCGGAAAACTTCACGGCCAATGCCTCATCGCATCTTCCGACAACGCTTCAACGATCACGAGTTCAATTCATGACAACGCATCTTCAGTGAGTGGCTACAAGGCTGAAGCTTGACAGGCATGAGGAGATGCTGTACAGGCAGCTTCGATCCAGCTGCTAGGTAACTTCGCCAAGTTCTCACTATGATTGATCTTTTTCTTCGTGCTGTTCCTTACATACCCTCGTCATTCCTTCGTTTCGCCTATCTCTCGGAATAAAGATATGTCTATGTAACCCGGTTTTACCTTGTTCTTCGGTTCTGTTTTGTCAGGAAGATCGAGGAATCGCAATTTGTCTGGTTAAGCTCGTCGCAAATCCTTGTACAGAGTTCTCGAGCTTCGATGTCTTTGACTTGCTCTGCTACTGAGTGGGATCATTAAGAAGTTGACAAGGTAGTCAGAACTTTTGACGTGACGGGAAGATAAAGTTTCGACCTGCAGAAAAAAAGCACGAGAAGATTGAAAGCACGGCAAGTTTTCTTCTCGCTCAACACCGATCGATGCATGAATGATTCAGCCTAAAGTGTACGAGTAGTAGACTGCACTGAAGAGTCGGGGCCTAAGCGAAAGTCATTCTAGCGGAATAAGTTCTTGCGAAGCTCAAACGAAACAGCGAAGAAAACGAAACACAATCGTGGGATCGATTTGAGACTCATCAGATCGATAGACCAGCGAGCAGAGTGCTCGGAGAGCAG
This sequence comes from Sporobolomyces pararoseus, assembly GCA_010758995.1. NCBI lineage: Eukaryota > Fungi > Basidiomycota > Microbotryomycetes > Sporidiobolales > Sporidiobolaceae > Sporobolomyces > Sporobolomyces pararoseus. The sequence goes on from RSDY01000011.1 coordinate 465,988, forward strand.
TACGGCGAAACTTGAAGGTGGTTGTAGCGCAGTACAGCAGGTGGAAAAGAGGGTCTTCAGGTTTTTTCAACGTTTCAGCGGCGATCAACGGGAAGCACGTTGTTCGACGGAGATATCGCCTTCCAGAGCTACAACGACAGGAACTAGAGACAACGCTGGAGTTTGCGAGGCTTCTTCAGGAAGTAGTCGTCGTTCAAGGGTCGACTTTCAGCTTAAAAGAAACGAAATTTACGAAGGAGCGCCGACGAGATCGAGGAGGCTTCGCTCGAGGACGTTACCATACCCTGAGATACCGTAAAGGATGAGAGTACCAGTAGCGATTTCGACAAAAGAGACAGGTCTCTGTCATCGGCTAGCTTCGAATTCCTTTGTTTGCGGCCAATTGCTCGATCACTTCTTCCATTCACAACTTTCCGGCTCGATTAAACACAGTACAGCAGTAACATAGGATTCGACTTCTACAGAGAGCCTCTCCTCCTTCCTCTCCTCGCTCCCCCCTCCTTCGATCCAGAAACCCTTCCTGAGACATCTCCCCTTCTCTAGCTTCCCGCCCTCGATCAACTTAGCGACCGCTCTCGACCTCACGTACTACAGACAGTACTTCTATCAGACAGAAACAACATTCAAGCATAGTCGGATCGTCACCCTTCCCTTTCATCTTCAAACAGCTTACCCCCTTTCCCTCATTCGTACCCCCTTTCCTCTCAGACCTCTCCCGAGTCCTGCATCGAAGATTCCTCTACTCTGTAAGGTAGAGCCATGGCAGCAGTGCATCCGTACGCTGCTAATCGACCTAGTCCTAGTCTCTCACTCGCTCAACGAACCCCTTCCAACGCCTCTCAACATCTCGCTCCTTCCTCCCGTCCACAGATGGACCGTTCCCCTTCAGGTTTCGGAGACACACCAGTAGCTACCAACTCAGCCCTCAACAAGCAAGCGTCCGCCTCTTCTTCCCTCTACCAGAATTGTTTATCAGTACGGGATCGACTATCTCGAGTTCCCGGGTTCAAAGCAAGGTTCTTCGACAATGAAGAGTTATTGTCTCCGGCAGTAGGAGTAGGGTCAACCGCGTGGAGTGGTGCCAGTGGTTTCGGAGGAGGAGCAGGAGGAGTTGGAGAAGATACGAGCAATCCTTTAGGTTCTCAAGCCGATCCAGTTTCGCAATGCCTCAACGTTCTTCGACTCGGTTCTTCCCTCTGCTTTCTCTTCAACAAACTCGGCCACTCTCATCAACTAGATGTCAACCCAGCAGCGACTCTCGGTAATTTGAAAGCTTGTCAGAGGGGAACCGCCCATTTCATTATGGCTTGCAAGCAAGATCTGGGTTGGACAGAGGGCGATCTGTTCGCCGTCAACGAGTTGTATTACCAGGATACGAATGGAGTAGTCAAAGTGAGTCTCGAGAATCTATCGTCACGACTTGCTCTAATCTCTTCCTTCTTTTCTTCAGGTGGTGCACACCGTGACGAAGTTGCTAGACGAGTTGGAATCACTTGGAGTACTTCTACCACCGGAGGAGAAACCAGAAAGTGTTCCTCAGGCTGGACCTTCGGACGAAAGATCGCTAGTAGTCAGGGAGATTTTAGACAGTGAAAGGAAGTACATGCAAGATCTCGAGGTTCTACAGGTGAGCTATCTTCGAGTCATTTAGGGAAAAGCCCTCAGGAAAGCGACGCTGAAGATCCTCTTTCATTGCCTCTAGGATTATCAACGACAACTGCAGATGAACGACGTTCTCACGCAAGATCAGATTCACTCACTTTTCATCAATCTGAACAAGCTAGCAGACTTTCAACGACGATTCTTGATTGGAGTGGAGTCGAACGCTTCTCTCGCTCCGGAACAGCAACGATTCGGACACCTTTTCCTCCTTTCCGTGAGTTACCAGTTGCCTCGCTCTCGATCGTGCACGTCGCATCGAACGACACGATCAATTCGCGTTATGAAATCTCGAAGGGCTGTTCGAACGTGATTGAGGGACTGTGCTGATACTTTTTCCGACTTCCCTCGTTCGCTTGAACCCTTACAGGAGGAGAACTTTGCTTGTTACGAACCTTATTGCGCCAATCTAACAACGGCTCAAGATTTGGCTATCGCAGAGAACGCTGCCCTTTCTGTGCGTCTTTCTTTCCTTATACGAAAAAACTCGAATCGAACTAACCTTGTCTCCCTTTTCGTAGAAACTTTCCCATGTTCTCGATCCAGTCTCTGAACTCGCTCCTCTGCTCATCAAACCTGTTCAGCGGATATGCAAATATCCTCTACTCCTCTCCGTGAGTTGTCTCCATCAGCATACTTGAGAGATCTCAGCTGATCAAGCTCTCGACTTCTTTCAGACTCTTCTCAAAAACACTCCAACAACGAACCCTTACTATGACGAGCTGAAAGCCGGTCTAGAGTCAATCATGAGAGTTACGGATAGAGTGAACGAAGAGAAACGTAGGAAGGAGAACTTGCAAGCTGTCGAAGATTTAGGTCGAAGAGTCGAGGATTGGAAAGGTCACGATATCAACTCGTTTGGAGATCTACTACTTCAGGAAAACTTTATCGTTATCAAGAACGACAACGAGCGGGAGTATCAAGTTTACCTCTTTGAGAGGATCATTTGCTGTTGCAAAGAAGTCGGAGCAGTCGGAAAGAAGGACAAGAAGAGCAACTCGATCCTCAAGCGACCTCCTAGTCAGCGTGTCAACAAGCTACAACTCAAAGGTCGTATCTTCGTCAACAATATTACTGGTGCTTCTCAGATTCATCATCGAAGCGGTGAGTTTTGACAAGTTTCTTTCTTCCGCTTTCTTCGGCTTTGACTGATGCGCTCTTCGCGACAGGGCAATACCTGCTCGAAGTGAGATGGAGAGGAGATACGAATGAGGAGGCGTTCACGATCAAATGCCGAACGGAGGAACTCCTGAAACAGTGGCAGAAAGCGATCAACAAGGCAGTCGAAGACGCCCCCGCTCGTCGAAGGGCTCATCACATGTCAGGTCGACGATCAGAGCGGGGTGTCAATTCTCCTGCTTCCCAGTTCCCTCCGACTCCGATGTCAGAATTCGGTCCCAGTCTATCTTCCGGAGCTTCGACGTATTCGGGAACCGAATCGGGTTTCGCTTCTCCTCACCCCGGCTACTACAGCAATCCCGCTCAGCCTTCATTCCCTCCGAGTCACCACGGTTTCGACGACGAAGGAGAAGAGCTATACGAACACAGCGAATCTGGAAGATCAACTCCGAATACTCGACGTCCTCCTGGAACTAGATCTCTCCCTGCCGAATACCGAGACGGAGGATCGATGGCTGGTCGACCGAGAGCTCAGACGGAAGACGCAAACTCGAACGTGATTACCCAATGGAGGAGTCAGACCCCTGGAACTGGAGGAGCTCCGAATCTACCGCGAGGAACTTCTCACTCTTCGACGGGTGGTGATGGAGTCTCGCTTCGAAGTAGTGCGAGCAGTCGTCAATTACGCAATCAACAATCGGTTGAGTGGATGCCTCAAGGTGGATCGTTTACAGCTAGTCCAGGAATGGCTCATTCGAGACTACCAGAGTCAATCGAGGAAACGACCCCTCGACCGGAACGAGGAGGACCTCCCATTCATCGACAAGCGTCTCACCCTATACAGTACAGTGGAAGCGGAGGAGGAGGGTCCGGAGGAGCAGCACCTCCGATGCTTCGAAATCGATCAGCGAGCTCACCGAACGTTTATCAACTTCCGAATGGTCGATTCCCGGACAACTCTTCTTCTCCTCAACTTCCGGAAGGATGGCAAGCACAACAGCAACAACAAGCATACCCTACGCCTCCCCCTCCTCACAAGCCGACGCACAAGAATAGCGGAGCTAGTTCAGGAGGAACTGTCGCGTCTCAATCTTCGGCCTCGATCCACCAAAAACGTTTCAGCTCGTCAAGTACCGGAACGAATCGAACATCGGGGTCTTCTCTACGCTCAGGAGGTCTCCCTTACTCGTCTTCTACCTCGCCCTCGACCACGTACCCGAGCAGCGTTCCCCCTTCTGCAACACTTCCCAATCTTCCTCGAGCCCACACTTCTTCCCTCTCTGCGACCCAATCACCCGTCATTCCTAACGCTGTCGCCGTTCGAGTCAAGGTCTACTTCGGTGAAGATACCTTCGTAGTCGTCGTTCTTGATACGGTTCTCTACGCCGAGCTCGTCGACAAAGTTTTGAAGAAGATTCGAATGTGTGGAGGAGATCGTGCCAGAGTTGAAGCAGGATCGCTCAAGCTCAAGTACCAGGACGAGGATGGTGACCGGATCAAAATCACAAGTCAGGAGGACGTCGCGATGGCGTTTGAAACGGCCAGGTCGATGGCGACTGAACGAGGGAACTCAGTTCCTTACGAACTCATTCTCCATGCCTCGATCGAACACTAGTCTTCGTCTACACTCCCGAACCCTCTGTACACCTCCTCTCTGTTGTCCTCGTCGTCATTGATACCCTTAGATTTCTCTACTCCTTTCGCTGATTTGGTTTACAAAGTAGTTTCGCAAATCCAACTCTGCCTATTCTTCCCTTCTCTCCTCAATACCCTCCTGTTCAAATCACTCGCATTCCCAAGTATCAACGGCCTACCGCCTTTTCTGCACAATTCGTGCTTGTATTTTCCTCTTTCTCTGGCTTTTCGTTCCTCCGAATCATTCATTTTTCTGTCGCTCCCTCTCACACTTAGTTCTCCTTCAGTACTGCACTCACTCTTTGTTCTCTATATTTGCTTGATCCCTCGTTCAATACAATTCCTAGATTTTACCGACAGTGAACAAAAGAACGTCGATCGCGAGTTTTTGTGAACTTTCCTCTCTCAAATCAACTTGCCTCAATGCTATGCTAGGCTCACGGATAGCTAGTAGTGTTCTACTACTGCTACTACACGTAGCGAACGCTTTTACGACTACTTCAAACGCGACTCATCCACTTTTGTTCCCTCCAGCATCCTCATCTCAATCGAGTCTTCCTACCCTCCACACCTCTCTATCGACACTCTTACCTATCTTACCACATCTATCACCTCCTCCAGAGCATACCCTCCTCGTCACTCTCGCTACCCCAGCATTCAAACCACTCCTCTTCAATTGGATTTGTTTCCTTCGTTATCGGGCAAAGTGGGGTGCAATTCCGACGCACAACGAGCACGGAGATGAGAACACCTTTCAAGATTCTTTCGAGGCAACCCCGAAGCTGCTAGTGATCACGAGCGATGGAGGTTTAGCGAAAGAGTTGAGCGAGTTGGGAGTTGTCACTTGGTGGTTGAAAGGAATCGATTGGGACGAGGTGGAAAGGGTAGCAGGATTAGATGTAGAGGAACAAGGAGATGCAGCCGAAGTCGCAATGGCTAAAGTCGAACAAATGCTTCAAGACGATTTATTCACGAACCTTCGACTCCTCGAGCTCCTCCTTCCCTCTGAACCAGCTTTGAACGAACAATCTGAACGACTCACGTCAAATCTGATACCCTGGGGAACTCTGCACTACCAGTCACTGATGCTGGAAAGGACGGCAGTGATGAGCGCGTTGGTAGGAGCTCTCGTAGAAAGTCAGAAGATGGATAAAGGATTCAAACAAGAGGAGGAAAGGTACTGGAGGGACAAGATCATGGCTCATGATTGGGAGAACGAAGATCCGCTCGAGTTGCCGCAGTTTTCCGGCGTGAAGGGAGTCTTGCTCGTTGATAACGATGCAGTTTGGTGAGTGGTTCTTTTTCAACTCGGTGTTCCTAACGAAGAATAGACACTGAGTCCTTATTGCTCGAAAGGCTCTCTTCACCAACTGCTTTCATCTCACACTACTACCGTCCAGGAGGAAGTCACCCTTCAATTGTATTCGCTCCGGATATGGCTCCGACGACGGTAAACGCCTGGGGAACTCGAGAAATCCCTTGTGCCTGCTTCTTCTACACTCGAACTTCCGATTCTGGAGCTCAACTAGCCCATCACCACTCGAATCCCACTCTCACGGATCCTTACGATTATTCCCCTTCGACTGGAGCAGCTCAAACTTGGAGGACAACAGCGATCTGTCACATCGCCATGCTCCTTCGTTCCCTCGCGACTGGACGACGACTAGCATTCGAACCAGATTCGAAGCTCGAACAACTAATCAAAGCTCGAGCGCCGTCGTTCCAAGCTACCGCTCTCGGTCCGGCACTCTTCCTCGCCGAACAAGTTCTCCCTTCCCTCCCAGAACCCAGTCACGATCAATGGATGGAAGCACTAGGTTCCGGAAATATCGACGACATGATCGAGATACTCGACGAGAGCATGCTCTCTCTCGACGATCGAAACGGAGGAGAAACCTGCCTGCAAATCGCTCAAACTTTCCAAACTTTTTCTCCGAATCCTCGCTTCCTCGTCGACAGTGGCGTTACTTCCCTCACTGCTCGATACTCCCGTTTGACCAACTCAATTCTCGGGACTCGGGCGAAAGCACACACACCGATTCGAACCGAAGCTCTCCCTTTCGACCTCTTCCCTCCCGGCATGAGGTTCTTCGACGGTGGTTTAGAACCGGGTACCAAGCCTTGTGTAGTACACGCAAACTATGCGACTGGAAGTAAGAAGGAAGCATTGCTGCGGAAACGAGGAATGTGGGCATTGGTGCGAGGGGAAAAAAATCGCGAAGGAGAGGGAGAACGTCAACCCGGGGGAGGATGGAGGTGCGACGCCCAAGTTATGGCTCACGCATAATTCAGTCGATCGCTCATTTAAATATATTCAGCTGTATGTATACCCCCATTCCTTTTTTTTTTCTCGCACATTTTCGAATCGTCTGGCAATCACAAGGAATATCTGTCACTGCAAGCTTCTATGATCGCTATCCGGTGCTGCAAACTCCCACTCACGCCATCTGATCAAGTCCTCGTGTCGGAAGTCTGCTGATTTTTCGCGACGTTTCGATAGGGGAAAAGCTCGATTTTGGAGAATCGCAGTCGCTTCTTTATACAATTTGCATCGAACAGATCAAGCTTTTTCTCGGTAGATGCGACCCACGACATAGAAGCTAACAAGAAGTTCGCGTTCAGACTGGGAGTGAAGCGGACGAAGTAAAGATCCAGGAGTCGCTTCATTTATGCGCTTGGGAAAATTGATTTTCGCTCTCCTCCCCTCCCAAGATCTCCTCTCTTCATACACCAGCTATTCTCTTCCTCCATTACAAGACGATCTACTTCCACCACCTTTCCTTCCCTCTCTTCTTCCAGCATCGTTTCGTCGGCTCGTCGCTCAACCTCCCAATTCAACTCAGTCACTCCTTTCAACCTCACATTCGTTTCAATCGCGCTTTCCACACACTCTCTAGTACTTCACTGTTGTCGTCGATCATGGATGTCTTCGACGCTTCTCCCATACCATTAAACCTTTTCGACGCGTCTCTTTCGACTACTTTTCCTCGACCACCCCCTCCTTCCCCAGCTTCTCCTGCAGCAAACGTTCACAAGGCTCTTCTACCCTCTCGAGAAGGGACTGCTTCCGTCTCACAAGGCTACAACTATCGCACACCGCCTTCACACGCCCTTCGTTACTTCGACGCAAACTCGAATTGCAGCAGCGACGAAGCGAGTGAAGACGGCGACGACGTCCCTCCAACGCCGGCCGACAACAGCTCTTTTCGGCCAGTCACTCTCGTCTCACACCATTTGGGAGGAGGATCTCATGGAGTCGAACTCAGCAGACTCTTCGCAAATCCAGGAGCGAATTCAGCACGATACGAAGAAGACGGTTCTGTCTCGCTTTCCCCTGTAGCCAACATTTTCTATCCTTCATTTGGAGACTTTCTACCTGCCGTCAAAAAGGAGGAGGAGGAGGCTTTCAAGGCAAACGGGCTGGGACTAGGAGGTTGGCAAGGAACTGCCGGAGAGGAAGAAGAAACAACATCAGCTAGGATCGATTCTCTTTCAAGAGATTTAGCAGACAAGCTGGAGCTACACGTGAAAGTAGAGAAGAACGAGGGCGACGATGTAGAACAAACGCAAATTTCGTCACCTTCTACCGGATCTTCCGTTTTCGCACCTTTCGCAACCTTCTCTCCCAACACTGATTCCTTCACTTTCTTCCCTTCTCCCGACTGGAAGACCAACAAAGTCGAACACGGGTCGAAAGAGGAGGTTACTGCAAGCTCGGCTGATCTTCGTTCACCCGAGCCCAACATCGGACTTTCGACTTTTCCCATGCAGAAATCTCTCTCTCTATCTCACGTGGTCGTCACTCCTCCTACGACCCCCGCACGAGGTTCTAGCTACTTATCAGTAGCTCCCCCTATGCAACAATCTCGTTCTCTTCCGATTCCCGCCTCACTTTCTCCCTCTCGTTCTCCCTTCGCGCTCCCTCCCTCGCCCTCTCCTTCACCTACTCGTTCGTCATTCATACAAACTCGGGCAGTTCTTCCGCCTCATCAGAACGCCGGATATCCTCTCAGTCCTAACGACACAGAAAGAATCGCGAAGCTTCACAATGGTCGGATTCCTACTCTCGAACAATTGTGTCCCGAGCCGGTTCATCCCTCCTCTCAGCCCCCGATTGTCAACACTGGCAACCAGGGAGTAATGGTCGTTCAGCAAGGAGATTGGAAGTGTGGGACTTGTTCCTTCGTCGTAAGCTTTCACTCTTCTTCAGCTTTTTCTTTTCCGTCCTCGTTTCTGACTGTCTTTTTCCACAGAACTGGCGTCGACGTAAGATCTGCCTCCGATGTTTCCCTTTCGCCAACGACATTGGCAACATCCTCACGATCCAGTCTCAGCGAGCAGCTCATCTCGCGACTCCGATGTCGGCTCCAGCTCATCAGTCTCACTTCCTCCTCCCGTCTCCAACCCGAGGTCGCTTTGAGCTGAATCCGTCGACGTTGCCAATGTCGCGCTCAACAAGCTACAACCCTTCTCCCAATCGATCACCTCCAGGTTACCTCCTCGTTCCCCCTCCTCTCCCTCAAATGCCTCACACCGCTTCTCCTACTCGCTCGACCTTCGCTCTCCAGCCTCCTCCTTCTCCAACTCGTTACATGAGCTCCTCTCCGTCGTCGTCGCCCGGCTACCAATCTCAACATCCTTCTTTCGACGAGAATCGGTTCTATTCGACTCCTTCAAGATCTCCTATCTCGGCAGCCTCCACCGTCAACCCCCCTTCCTCCGGTGATCTGGCACTTCGTCGAGCTGCTAAGATGTCAAGCTCGATTCGAAGGCATCCCTCGATTCAACCTCTCGACCTCGCAAACTATAATCAACAGATTGAATATGCACAAACTTCTCCGACCTACGATCGTTCGACCCCATCCAGACTCGGACACTATCCCTATCAGCAGAGAGAGTCTCCTTCGTCTCCTACCCGATCGATCCATCACTCTCAGTCTCAGCAATACGCTTTCGCAAACGGAACACTTGGAGCGGAACTCTGAACTATTCTCTCAACCGTGCACCTTATGGAAGGAACAGACACTCTTACTTATCGCTATCGTAGGACTTGGAAGGAGGAAAGTCTCCGATCGAAAAAACATCTTCATTTATAAACTCGCAAAATACAATCTCCTATAGCTTTTGAAACTCTCCACCCTGCCCTTGCCTTTCGTTCTCATGCGATACTTCTCATATCGTCATTTTGTACTATTTCCAGACGCTTCCTCTAGTATTCATGTGATTTCCCCCATCATCTCGCGTCTCGTCCATCTCTTGTTTCGTCAAAGATTTCTGCTCTTCATCATGTACTGTAATTGACTCCCTCTCGCATGACTCTGTGCCACCATGAAAATTGACGACGACAACGACTGTGAGATGTATCGAGAGATTATGATGACAACAATATTCGAACGAAAGGAGGGAAACAAACCACCACAGAAAGATATGATTGTGCAGTCGTCTCAAGGACCTGCAGCACCTCCGCCTGAGGCGATTGTACCACTTGTTGTAGCTGCACTATCGACAGTATCACCACCTCCATTCGAAGCTCTCTGAGTTTGAGGCGCTGGACTAGCCGTACCTCTCCCCGCTGCTCCTCCAGGCGGGGGCGCTTTCCGTTTCTTTGGAGGACCATTACTGCCAGCTCCGTTTGTAGGTCGAGGCCGCGAACCGAATCCGAGTCGTTTGAGAGTTGACATAGGGAATTTCGTCCTGTTTTCGTTTTTCGACGGGAACGAGCGGAAGAGGTCAGACCGGGTCACGAATGTCAATAAGTGATCAAGAACGGGGAAGAGATGAGAGACTGGATGTGTAGTATGCTTACCGACAAGTTGTGCAAACTGGCAAAGGCGAGCAGAAAACTGTTTTTTTACGAAAGAAATGAAAGGAATAGATTAATGAAAATTCGTCAAGTGAACTTCGCACAGAATGGCGCGCAGCGTGGGGAAAGGAAGAAGAGCTTACTTGACAGACAAACTGAACAGACGTAACCTAAATCGACAATCTTTCGGTGACAGAAACAAGCTGCTCTCAAATCGACTTGATCTTGCTTCGCTCGATTCAAGTGTTTACTTCCCAATGGTCCGCTAAGGAAATTGACCTAAGTAGTAAAAGAAGAGGTTTCGTCAAGCTGTCAGAATCGAAGATTCGAGAAAGCGGAACAGCAGCAATCGAGGCCGCAAGTCAGAGCAGATACTCACCAGTAGATACTGTAACAGTCCGGATCGAGTCTCTCCACTTGAAGGTAGCTTGTAGTAGACTCCAGAGGTGAGATGAGTCGCTTGTTGTAAGAAAGTCGAATCTGATTTTCCGAGAATTTTCAGACAATCGATCGAGATTCCCTGTGCCGTGAGCATCCGATGTGAGTATCAGGCAGCTCGAAAGCAAAATGAGACAAGGCTCCTCGAAACGAGAACGAGGAAACCTCTGCAAATGAGAGCGGGCGAAAGGTGTGCTTGCTTACAGTTTTCTGAGCGGTGAAGATACAGTTCATGATAGGAACATATTGAGCTGGCTCATCGGGGGTGACTGAGAGGATCAAGATCCTAGGTTGGACTCGTACGTTTGAACTCTCTCCCGAAGAACCTGATGCATTCGAAGTAGAAGCTGTGGAAGTAGCGACTGTCGCCGAGGAGGAGGACGAGGGTGACAATCGGTTGATGTCTACAAAGGGTTAGCATGAATCAATCGGTCAATAAGTATCCTCGATTGTATTTGCGAATTCGAAGCGATTCCCCCAAACACGCTGAAGATAAAACACTTACGACAGAGAGCCATCGACAAAGCTCCGACCAGGTTGACGCCTATTGGTGAGAGATACAAGTAGCGTCAAGACTGGGCAATCTCTGTACTGTCAAGAAGAGGCCAGAAGGTTCGAGGAGTATCGCTTTCTCACCTTTCCTCGGTGGTGAATCAGATTCCGATTCTGCCGGAGGTAAACCTTTGATGAGCTGCTTGACACCTTTGACCACGTTTTCGTCGACTACTCTGAATGACTGATAGATGTTGCTGTCCCTCTCCCTCCTGCGTTTCTCTGCTCGCGATTGTTCTGTTTCGAAGGGATCTTCCTCTTCTGGCTGTGGTGGTAGCTGTGACGAGTACAGTTGTCGCCTGGAAACTCTCTCATCGTAGAGTCAGCTCGAAGTTTGAATACGTGAGGAGAGCGGGAGAGCAAAGAGGGAACTGACGCTGAAGAGTTTGTTGCGGCGAACAAAGCGATTTGATTCTCATGCCTCAAAGCGAGATGACTGTTTGCGAATACTAAGATTTGATCTAGAGCACTGTCGAGAGTCAAATTGGCCGATCCAGACCAAGCGAGAGGGTTCAAGTCGAGCTGATCAAGTCGAAGTAGGTGGATCAGCGAAGTAGTGACTGATCGGGTCGCGAGAGAGCCACATACGATCAGACAGAGTAGATCTCCTGTCACTTGAGCTGCCATTCCTGCGCTCGAGATGAAGCCGATGTAGAGGAAGAGGTCAAGAGATGAAACCATTTCGTCCACTCTCTCATTCATTCCCCACCTTTAAGTGCCAGTCAAAGAATATGTTACAATGTCGTACAAGCCCCTAACTTCGTTCAAGCCCCGACTAGCACCACCTAGCTCTACTTCGACGAATTCACCTCGAATCGGTCAACAAACAACGTCATCCTCCAACAACAAGCAACAGAACAGCAAAGGGAAGCAGAGAGCGACAGAACAAGATGAACTGGTATGGGAACAGGAGCGGCAGCAACCGCAACCAAAGCAGCAGCAGCAAAAGATGAGATGTTAGTCGGTCTTCACTTTCCGTCGTTCTCGCTCGACTTTGCAAGGCAACGCTGACATATTCAGAGAGCTCAATTGTAGCGCTGAACTCTTTCAGGCCTCCTCCGCCGCCTCCGTCACTGCCTGAGAAAAGCGCTTCGAAACGAACTTCCCGACCCTCAGCTCCTATCGTTCCTCCCCCTCTTGCCCGGAAACAAACGAAACGGGTGCTCGTTACAGAAGAGGAGCAAGCCGAATGGGATAGAGAGAAGGAAGCAGACCAAGAGCAGAGTATTAGAGCGGAGAAACGCAGTAGAACCGACGAAGCAGAACAAGAACTTCCGATTCAAACATCTTCCGTTAAACCTCTCACCTCTATCATCAAGCGTCGGCCCCTTGCTCCAACCCTGCCTCGGGAATTTGCAAGAAGAGAAGGACTACCAAATCGAACCGACTCCTCCGCCGCACTCTCGAAGTCGAAAGAGCTCAGATCTGAAACTCCATCAGCGTCAACATCAGCCTCGACCTCCGCCTCGACATCTGTATCTACTTCTTCATCTGTACCGATCAAATCTATCACTTCGAATGCAGCGAAACTATTCAACGCACGAGTCGACTCAGAACCTCCTCCTGATCCACCAAAGAACAAGAAACCTCTCTCGAGTATGCAGATACCTGCACAGTCGAAACTGGAAGATAGTTCAACTATAGGACAAGATGGGAATATGATTCTCGAAGACGAAGAATTCTCGTTCTCCTCTCCGGAGAAAAAAGCTGGGAAAAAGAAAAAGAGCTTTGTTCCGTGAGTTTCTCTATCTCTATCTAGTCAGCGACTACCATCTACTGACGAAATTCCTCGCCATTCGCGACAGTGCCGGGATCGCCGAAAGAGCCCACTCGATTTTGACAGCGGCTAAAACTGATCATTCCTTATGGTTACACGAAATGTCGAGAAAACTCAATTCTCCACTCCTGAAGACGGACACTAGCATATCGAATACTTCCCACTCGGATGGAGACCAACAAGGTCTCGGTGGAGGTCGAACGAAAGCACAGTTGGAAACTTTGCTTCAACCAGATCTAAAATTGACCGTCGTAGAGATTATCGATACCTCTTTGGGTGAAATCGATCAGGATATCCGACAAGATGGAACAGGAGGATCGCGCTCAAGTGGCGGAGCTGGACAATCACGGAGGACTTTACTCGCTCGTTGCAAGCTCGATCTATCAATTCCCCCTTCTCCTTCCTCAGCTCGAGCCGACTCCTCCATACATTCCTCTCCAATAGAAGACGCTCTCGTCGATCCAGACCTTATGGGACTCGTACTCTTCTCCCTACACAATCACCGCAATTCCTCTTCCTCCTCTTCCTCATCCTCGAATGCCGCTTCTTCATTCTCCTATCCTCAGATTCGACCGAAACTCAACAATGACAACAATTCTTCGCAAGATGACGATCCAAAGAGGGGTAGATCCTTCTTCGTACCTCAAGGCCCTCTCGATTTCAGAGTGTTTCGAACTGGAATGGAAGTCTGGGCTTTCTTAAGTGAGGGAAACCGAGGAAACGGACGATTTGGTATAAGCGAAGTCGAGCTAAATGAGGATGAAGAGACTTGGAGGATCTCTGGGAATTTTGGAGGAGACGAGAAGGAGGAGGATAAAGCCGATGTGAAGGATGAGGGAGGAGGTCGAGCTGGTTCAAGCACCGGTGAAGAACACAAGATGGATGTCGAAACGGTCGAAGAGGAAGGTGGAAGTCGAGTGAAGGTGAAGTGGGCGATGGACCGGAGGAGCAAGGCAGAGATCGAGAGGGACGAGGAAGAGAAAAGAAAGATCCAGAAGAAGAGGGACCGAGTCAGGAAAGGTCTAGTCTTGACAAAGTTTGGTATTCTCGTTTGATTCTCTCTCGTCTATCTGGGAACCAGCCCGAAATGAAACTCTGCTTTCGAGATTCTCCATCACGAAAAAGTTTGGCGAAAATACACTTTATTCATTGCTATTGTCACTATAAGCAGAGGAGAACGTAGAAGACTGGGTATGGGTTGTCGGAGAGAACCTGCTAAGAATGCAAACTACAGAAAAGAGAAAACGAAACAGAACCCATCCTCCTACTGTTGCAAACGAAGTTGCGACTTTAAGCTATTCAACATTCCTCGACTTCCAAGCTTCCTCTTCTCGATAGATCTGATCCCGTTCGCGTCAAGTTGAGACAATAGCGGTTTCCAAACTTCTTCGGAGGTTGGAGAAACGAGACCTCGTTGTGAGAGTTTCCCTTCGAGAATCAAGAGCGCTCCGAGTGCGATAGGCTGCGGTATCGAAGTACAAAGAGAAATCAGTATCGAACGGTCGGGCGACTATAGAAGCTTGGAAACGCACAGTGCCGACAGTGAGGGCCATCGCAGATTCTTTCTCAGTTCCGTACTGCAACACCATTCGTTCCTACCGATCAGTACAGATCGGGCACGAAGAGTGTCAAATAGGAGGAAGACTCACTTGTACCATGGTTGACGTGAACAGCTCGGGCTCTCCAGTGTCTTTCGATTTCGTCGTGAGCTCATGATGCAGAATGACGAGATCTCGTTCGTCGGGCTTGTAAGCTAGTTGATGAGAAAGGATACTCGATAAAAGGTCCAAGGGAGCTGTCGATTCGGTTGGCAGAGCTGGGAGAGATTGATGACTAGTCGAAGTTGGCAGAGGTAGTAAAGCGAGCCTGTGAAAATCGACAATTCGGTATCAGTTGAAGAGTGTCTAGGATTCAACGTGGGTCAATCGAGACTCACTCGTTCAAGGTATCGAGTACGTCTCGTACCAATGTCTGATCCTCGTCGCCGAGCAGCTTGGTCAAAGCTTTCTCCCTCGTCTCGCCGTCTTTCACCTCGTAGCCTTGTTTTCCCAGACAAGCATCGACCAGTTCTCCCCAGCGACCAATCCTACGATCTAACTTCTCGGTCGAGAGCAATCCAATTCTCTTGAAAGCATCAACGAGTCTTGAAAAGCCAGGATAGCGTAAAGTACCTCGCAGAATGGTAGGTAAATCTTGAGGGAGGGAATACTGAGGAAGGTAAGATAGGGAGTCTCGATTCGCTACTCCTTCGAGATTGAAGCCGCGCAGGATAGGAACCGAAGAGAAACCTTGACGAAGGAGGTCGGATCCAGGAATCGTGACATCTTTCGAATCTAGTCGGAACTTTGCAGAATTGAGAGCTGCAGTAAGAACACCGCGTGGACTCCAGGAGAACTTGTATCCGAGTGGTCCGCCCGATAGAGCCGGTTCAGGGAGTCCTCCACAGAAAGAAACGAATGAAACGAGCTGAAATGAGTGTTGGTCAATTTCGTGAAATCTTGTCTCGGAGGCAGCTATGCGACTCACCTCGTTTCCTGTACCTCTAGCTTCTTCGATCAAAGCTGCAGCTGAACAGTGATCAATGCCAGGATCGAGGCCGAGCTCGTTCAGCAAAACGATTCCGGCTTCTTTCGCTCTACAAGTAAGTCCGAGGAGTCAGCGTAGCTCTGCAGCACTGAAAGACGATTCAGCTTACTTGTCATGCAGAGCTGCCATTTCGGGGGAAGTGTAAGAAGCTGTGACGAGCGAGGTTCCGTTTTCGATACAAAGATTCGCAACCTTGACGTGCATAGGAGCAGGTAGGAGACTAGCATAAAATTTCGAGTCAGAAATATATCTCCTAGAAGGAAGCGCGAGGCACAAACTCACCTGAGAACGACATCGGCATTGGTGATCAATTCTCGAAGTTCTTTCTCATTCGAAGCGTCGAGAGCGGAAGCTATTACGTTCTCGTATTGACTAGCGAGCGACTCTGCTGCAGGCAGATCGTTACTCGCTATCGATCAAAGATTGTGAGAGGGTCAGCGTCTACCCGGAGGCACAATGAGATTGGAAAAACTCACCGACAATGACTTCCAAGTTTTTCTGATTCGCAAGAGTTCGAATCGCCGGACCTGCTACCAAGCTGAGGCGATCAAGTTGTTACGATCAGCTCGAAGCCGTATACAGGTAGAGAAAGAGCTCACCCAGCTCCGAGTACAACAGCTCTCTGTTTCTTGACGAGCTTCTGCTCCAACAATCCATACAACCACTCATGCTGTTTCTCTAATTTCCCATCCCTCGCCAAAGTCGCCCTTTCGAGTGCAGCTGCGAGATCCGACGAAGAGGAAGAAGAGGTACTAGGTTTCGAAGAGGATTCGAGAAGTTCTCGGACGTAAGGTAAAACTGCATTTGAGAACTTGTTCGTAGCGTCGAGAGGTAATGCACTCGGTAGGATCTCTACGCTAGAAATTTGAATTCCTGGACGAGCGGGACTGAAACGATAGACGCGAGTGAGCAGTCATAAGATGCTGGGATCGACAAGGGAAAAAGCATGCGACTTACTCTCGATGGAAAGTGTTTGTCGCTGCATCGAATTGAATGATGGGATCATCGAGCGTTGTTGCGAAAGTGACGAATTCGAGCGCTCCCTGCGCAGACCAGAGAGAGAAAGGTTAATTTCTTTCCAAGTCTCAGACAAAAAAAGAATTGAAGACTCACATCGAAATCGCAAGAAACGTCAACAATTGAAACGAGTCGACTTTCAGGGTTTGCTTGCAATTCCGCAAGCTGCTTCGTCGAGAGGAGAAGAGGACAACCTTTCGAAAAGAAACCACCATTGAGGAAAAGGGTTGTGTAAGGAGCAATCTGATCGATGGTAGGTCAGCGATTCTGCCTCCCGCTTACGAGATCTGGGTGAGTAAGGACATACCTTCTCATGGAAAGTGGACTCGAAACGTTCAGGGTGTTGACGGTAATCTTCCCTCGAAAATTCTTTTCCATCTCGATGAACTAGATAGTCTTGCAATTCGAGATGACAAGCGTAGATTCTCCTCGTATCGGTATCTTGGAGGATCATGAGCGTCAGTCGCTTGACTGTTGAGCTGAGAAAAGGGATGAAACGGGGGGCTCACTAGGATCAGTCGAAAGCTTTTTGAGCTCGGAATCTTTGACCCATTTGACGTCGAGTTGATCGAGTACTTGTTTCGCTCCTTCTCCGACTTTGCCTCTTCCAGAAAGAGTGATGATGATCTATACTTCGTCGCTTAACAGGTCAGTGTTTTGTACGAGACGAAGAAAGTGTGCAACTTACAGGACCAGCTTCTTTTGGAATTCCTTCTTCCCGAATCTTTTCCGCACATTCTCTTAACCCCTTTTCTACTTTCTCTACCGTACCAGCTTGTATAGGTCTCTCCAAGTGTAAGAAAGGTGTAGCGACTCCTTTACTAGCCAACAACTTAGTTCCCAAGCCTGCCAACCCATCTGCCATTCCCGAAAATCCTGCCAATTTACCAAAGCCAGTCGTACGTTTCCCTTTTGAACCTGCTTGATCTGTCAACAGTTCGTAATCGATGATTCTAGAACGAGATTCGAGTAGGTTTGAGAGAAGTGGGAGGTTGTAGAGTTGACCTTTGTGAGTATGGAAAAAACCTAAATGAGTCGTAGTTGAAGAAGGAGGGGAGAGGTTTCGTAATAGAGGTTCTTTCACTCCTGCTACTACATCGCATTTTGTAGAATCTAGATCATCTACCAACTTGGCTCCGACCTGACAATGCAAAAAAGAGGTCAGCTGAAAGGCGCTCGAGCCGAGAGTTTTTTTTTTTGTCTGAGAGAGAAAGCTCAACCCGTTCATAAGTTTGATCCCTGTAGATTCTCTTTCCACTACGTTCTACTACAACTTCGTGTCCTGATTTGATCAATTCTTGGACTGACTCAGGAGAGAGAGGTGCTCTCCTCTCGTAAGTACGTGCAGGATCTTCTTTCCTAATACCTAGAGTCGCTTCTAATCTCCTCGTTGTGTGTAGAGTTCTGATTGAGGTTCTCGTAAAGCAATGCGGACGTCGTAACATCGTTGTTGTCGTTGGTGAGGGGGAGAGAAAGGAAGAAGAACCCGGGTTCTCAAACTATGTGGGGTGTCTTACACGGCTTACCACTCCTTATCTGTTTCTCTATGGCCGAAGTATTCCGAGGTAATAACTTTGAGATTAGAAAACTACAATTGAGCAGACTGAACTACCTTTGACCAACTAGATAATAACGAATGACCTCGAGTGAGCCACCGGCACTGATCGATACACTCTGGAGATCATAACAAAGAAAAAAATACAAAACGAAAGAGTCGAAAGAAGTAGAAAATCCCCTTTCGCCCGACTCGAACCTCCTCTTCTTTCGATTCTACCTCTCGGACCACAATCCCCGCCGAGAGAGCAAGCCATCTTATTCTTTTCTAACACTTCCTCCATATCCAGTACCAGCTTCACTACCTTGCCTAGAACACAATTCAGGATGTCCAATCTTTCTCAATTTCCCATCGTAATCTCCTTCTCGGTAACCTTCCACAACTGTTTGACATTTACGAAAAAAGTTTCGAGTTGGTCAGAATGAAGTTCTCTCCTGAGACGATAGACAAAAAAGCAGAATTGAGCTTACTACGTTGTAAAAGTTCAGAAGTTGATACTCCGTTCGTACGTTTCGTCGGTAGGAAAGCACCTATAGAAGCAACTTTGTCAGTCTCTTTGCATAAGATGCAGATAAAAAGAGAGAGAGAGACTGACCGATAGATTTAGCATAAGCGTAGACATCTTGACTTCCAGCACTGACATAAGGTTCTTCATCATGAGCAACGTAATCAATCTCCCACTTCTCTATAAACTCTTTATCTACCGTCCAAGGGGCGTTCTCTACTACTTCGTCGACCCATTTCAAATGTCTCAAACTTTCGTAACGTTCTTCTGAATGCATGACCGGTTGAGCTTTGTGTTCTCTGACTAGTTCTGAAGAACAACATCCTACCAAGAGGTGAACTGATGGGAAAGCTAGTTTACATTGTCTCAATTGTAACATGTGTCCATCTGAGAAAACCAAAAAAAACCACCCAAAAAGAAATCAGTCTCTTTTCAAGTAAAGAGAGAAATATACAAGAAAGAACTCACAGTGTAATAAATCGTAAACTCCATCAGCGTAAATCCTCACAGGTCTACCAACCGGAGGAGGATTGATTTTGTAAGCTCTACCCGATTGACCTTCGATTGCACTCTTGATATGTTCTTGAATCTCTTGTGCGCTCAAATTACTCAAGAAACCTTTCGGTGCAGCTGCCCATAAAACTTCTCCTCCTCCTCCTCCTCCTCCGGAAGTAGTACTGGTGGTAGGTTGGTCAGTAGTAGTAGCTTCAGGAATGTTCAAATCTCGATTGGTTTGACCAGGAGAAGGAGATCTGGAAGGAGATGGGGAAGAATTGGCGGAAACTGAAGTAGAAGATGAACCGGCAGTAGGTTGACGTGAGTGGTGGTGATAGGGATGGTGAGAAGTAGAAGAAGAAGGTGGTAAATGAACGGGAGCACGGTTGGATTGAGCTTGTTGTGAAACTAAACGGGAACCTAATGAGGCGGAAGGGGCTGGAGCAGAAGAGATATCTCCATCGTCTATTGAGAGAGAGTCACAGATGAGATGTGTGTGTGAGCTAGACCCTTTTGGAGGACGAAGGAAAGTCGAGAGATAGGTTACGAGAAGAAAAAACTCACGACCTGAAGCTGAACCACCTTCATAAGCATCATCTTCACCTTCAGTAGTACTCGTATCTCCACCACCAGTACCACCTGTTACTACTGTTCTCCTAGCCGTAGTAGAGTTGTTGTTCAAGTTCAAACCTCCTAATCCACCCGTGATACCCGATTTCGCAGCGATAGGATCAACTTGTAAACTACTCGAAATAGGTTGGTGATTCAATCCAGGTCTGGTAGTACTTGAAGTAGGGAAGTGAGGTAAAGAAGATGAATCTGTAATTTCTCCATCCGTTGTAGTTTCATCATTAGATTCAGCCGAAGCTTCTCTCTGTCACAGACGCAATGTATTGAAACGAGTACAGATATCAGTACAAGCCAATCGGAGGGAGAGAGAGAAGAGAGAGAGGGAGAATTGAGAGATTCAAGTTATGACGAGAGAGACAAACTGACCGAAGATTCTCCTTCTCCCTCTGCCGTTTGAGCCAATCTACGGGAAGATAATCTACGACGACTATGAGTTGTAGTAGAGATAGTCGGGTGAGATGTCATGGTCGTAACTTTGTGGGAAAAGAGAGAGAGGGAGAAACGTGACAACTCTCTTGGGAACTTCAAATTCAATTATCGATAAATTTGAGCTCGATACAGTGAGCTGCCAGAAGAGATGATAGAGTTTACGGTACAAAGGAATTTGCAAGGAGAAAATAAAAACAGGAAAGGAAAAAGCAAGAACGATTTTGGATTTGTTCTGCGGATGTAAGACTTTTGCGAGAGGAAATTAGATACAAGGTGTGAAGGGTTCAGAGGAGAGGGTATTGTGAGAACGTAGACGAGGGTATGAGATGCAGCTGAGAAAGAGGGAAAGGAAAATGGAGGTTGGAATCCGAAAAGAAAAAGCGAAAAGTGCGAAAAAGATATACAGGTAATCATCTCGATTGAGGTACGAAATCTTTCGAGAGGTCGACATCTTTCAAATGAGTGTTTGTAATCTTGAACCTCCTGTTTGAACTTCCCAAACCTTTCTTGCCTTTCAAACCTTTCTTTCCTTTTTGAACTGGATTCGGTGGTGCAACTGAGGATGAAGTCAATCCAGCTGTACACAGAGTCACAATTATATCAGTATAACAGTTTCGGAATCGAGAAAGAGGAGGGAAAAAAGCAAACCGGTTTGAAGCTCAGTTACGAGATCGTCTCCGATTGGAGTTTTCAAAGAATGCCATAAATCTCGAAATTCTGAAAACCGCACAAACTGATTCAGCTTCCTCAACGCGAAATAAATGAAGATAGAGAGGGATAGAGAGATACTGACCTTTATCTAGAGGTTCTTTCTCTTTACCGATATCGTCCAAAAAGACGCACTTCATTTGACCTTTGGTACCGTTCTCTCCTCCTTTACCGTCAGTCCTAGTGACCAATACTCTACCTTCAGCTTCCAATTCTTCTATAGCTTGTACTACTCCAGGCCAAGATTCCCGCAGAGGTTTGATAGCGAGTCCACCTTGAGGAGAGTAACGCCGGAGGAGGGAAAGGAGATCCGATTTAGAAGACAGGAGGAAATCAGGCTACGAAGGATGAGAGAATCCGATAGTATGAGTACGAGTGTGAATGATTGTATTGCAAAGAATAGAAAGAAGAGGGAGTACGACCGAAGAGAGCTGGAGAGAGAGGAGAGAGAGGGAGAAAAGCAACTCGCCTTGTATTGGAACAGTTCAGTTCTAGGGTCGTACCTCACTCTTTCGTGATTCTTCAAGGCTTCCAATAATTCATAATTGTGCAAGAGTGCTTCAATCCCTGAAGTGATAGCTAAATCTTCTAAACGAATCGGTCGATTCAATTGTTTGAGGAAACTGACTGCCAAGACTAGTTGAGTTTGCCAATGTCTACCTACTCCGGTCAGAGAAGGTCCGATCACTGGTGTGGCCATGATCGATTGGAGAGTGAGAGGTAAGAGAAGAAGGAGTTCCGAATTTCGTCGGTTCCTTTGACTTTCAATTCGCTCACTCCTCAACCTCGGACTCAACCAAAATGACTACTATCCCTTCCCGATTGGCACGCCTTACTACCTCTTCTGGATCTTGGCCAGTAGCTCAAGCGCGTTCCCGTTCGCTCTACCGACAATGGTACAGATCTGGTCAGTCTTCATCATTTCAATCTCTCTCCTCTCAAACAGACTAACCTGAAACCTTTGTTCACGCGTATAGCACCCGAGATTGTACAACTCTACGCATTAAACATTCCCGCGTACACCATCCGAGCCAAAGTAAGGGAAATGTTTGAGAAGAACTCGAACGTCTCGGATCCTGAAGCTGTAGACATCTTGTTGTTGAAGGGTTACCAAGATTTCCAAGAGGTGAGTCAACTCTACCTGATTGTAACCCTCGAGTGTCTGCGAGAGAAAACACTGACAAATCTGCTTTCACCTTTCGCAGACTATTAACTGCTGGAAGATGGAGTCGTAAGTTACTTCGTACTATCTGCTCTATTTCATTGAAGCTGATCTTATCGCCCCTCTGCGTCTCATAGTCACGTCATGAGGATGTTTGCTGAAGAAGAGGTAAATTCTTTCGTTTCTTCCCTGCTCTTCTCCCTACGTTTCATTTCCTGCAAAGCTCGAGCTAACGTCTCACTGTTGTTGTCAATCTCCTCCGCTGTACCATCAACAGCTCCCAGCACGACCCAACAACTTCCTCGA
Source organism: Sporobolomyces pararoseus (assembly GCA_010758995.1). Classification (NCBI taxonomy): domain Eukaryota; kingdom Fungi; phylum Basidiomycota; class Microbotryomycetes; order Sporidiobolales; family Sporidiobolaceae; genus Sporobolomyces; species Sporobolomyces pararoseus. Next base: position 488,364 of record RSDY01000011.1, read on the forward strand.
CGCTTTCTACCTTTCCCGAGACGATTCAAAGGAAGTTATCGCTACCGCCTAGATCTCTCTTTCTCTCGTTTTATCTTCTCGCTGGGAAAGGGTGCACAATATTGCTCGCTAGATAGTCGGTCTAACCGAGTCGTAGTCTCTTCCTTCTTTTAATCATTTTCTGTGTTTTCGTTTTCCCCCTTTTCTTTTTTCCTAAAATTTTGATAACATCAATGTACTCATGCCATTCGTTCTTACATTTCGCTGTGATTTCTTCATCAGTCGCGACTCGCTGTTTCGAGGTCAAAGGCAAATTTCAATTTGTGACGATGCCGCGGAATCCATCAGTGTTCGGCTTTGAATTGTTCTTCCCTTGCCTCAACCTTTTCTGATCAAGTCCTCTCCCTCTCCCCCCAATTCAGCTTTTCAACCACTCAGTCGAAGCCGTACACAAATATGCCTACCGAGTTCACGACAGTACGCCTCAAACTCTTTTGTTGACCCCTCCCTCTTCGAGCTCCCCACAAACCGAAACAACTCTCTCTCTCTCTCTTCTCCTCTGTCAATAGCAGCTACGAGCTATACTGACAAATCTCAATGATAAAATCTGCCTCTCTGGCTCTCCCTCTACCTTGTTTAGTTAGATGCAGGAGTAACGAGAATCATCAAAGTAGATCCTTTAGAAGCTCTTTCGACTCCTCGAAACCCTAAAAAATTCTTGTTACTGAGTGGTGTCAACCATAATTTGTTTGGAAAGAGGGATTCTACACAGTAAGTTTTTACGACTACTTCCTTTCAGATTCAATTTCTTCGTACCTCCCTCCCCCTTTCCCCCTCGACTTTCGTTTTCCGAGCGAGGTATAGACTGTCGAACCAGATGACTGATCAAGAATCGTTACTAGGTATGGAACTACTACATTAGCAGAGATTGAAGAGAGGATAACAAAGTTTGGGAAAGAATTGGGAGTTGAAATCGTTTGTGCTCAAACAAACTATGAAGGTAAGCAGCTGTCTCTCTTTCTTTTTTGTTCCCTTGCGAGGAAGAAGCGTCGAGTTGTTGGTGGTAGAGGAGAGTATCACCCATACGAACGAGCTGATACACATTCTTGCGTTTTTTTTTTCCTTCTTTTTGGCGAACTTCAGGCGAGATGTGTGAACTCGTGAGGCTATAATCCCCGTTAATATGTGCTCTCGATCTTCGCAAAGACTGTACTGATTGTGTTGTTGAGAGCAGATTCACTACTCTCGCTGTTTAGGAGGAGTAGTCATGAATCGTTAGTTTATTTTTCTCTTTCTTCTTCTCTCTGCTCCTCATCTTTTTCTCTGTGTTAATGTGAGCTGACTTCTCGAATATGTCTCTACTGTGTAGCGGGAGCGTGGGCACATTACTCGTACGCCCTTCACGATGCTATCGACGCTTGTGATAGTCCCGTTGTGGAGGTTCACATTTCAAACATGTTAGTTTTCTTCACTCTCTCATGCTTCTTCAGAGACACATCTTCCTCTATTACTCTCACGAGTCGAAGAGACGACGAGGGCTGATCCTGGTTTCTCTCATTCCGGTATGCTAGTCACGCAAGGGAAGAATTTCGACACAAGAGTGTAACTGCACCGAAATGCGCTGGAATGATCAGTGGTTGTGGAATCATGGGCTACGAGGTGAGCCTTCGCTCTCATTCTTTCTCCCTATACCGCTCGCCTACAAGGGGCTTTATGGAGATGAACTAACTAACCTTTCTCGCTCGTTCTCAATTTTTTCTTTCTCTTCCGCCATCCCTCCTTGACTTCGGCCTCGACTCTCCCTCTACTTCGAAATACTGGTACTATGAGCAGCTTGGACTGAGATGCGCTATCGAACGTCAAGCGGAGAAGCAATCAGCGACGAAGAAATAAAATATCGAGTAGCTTTTCGCCTTGTTGTAATCATTTTCGTATTCACTGTCAGGTACTTGAGCGTTCGTGATAGTCGGAGCAAGGTTCGCTCGGTGGCTTCGGTCTCGATGAAGCGGGGCCAAAGATTGTCAAGCATTCCCTGTTGGAACAGCGAGAAAGCAGTTTGGAACCAATTTTGCAGAAGGAAAAAGAAAATTGATTTTTCTGCTTATTTTTATAGCTGCCTCCCGTTCAAGAGACTCACCGTGTTACTTGAAACCTATTTGTATGCCCTAGAGCGAGATTTCAGGAATTCCATTCGACCTTGTTGAGCACAAGTTGAGCGAAGCTGCCTCCCACTTTTCTTTCTCTCCAGCACTCGTCGAACGATTGCCTCTCGAACACAGACAGATAGATAATATTTGAGACCTACGCCTCGACCTCAACGTTCAGGTTCCATCACAACTTCGGCTCACCATCATTCATCAACTTAATCTCAATTGCTCTTCTACTAGACCTTCTCCGCGCTCTTCTCGTTCAAACGCACAATGTCCAGCCCTGGGAGTGCTAGTGGAATGACTACAGACGGTCTCATCTCGAGCGATCCCTCGACGACTTCGGCTTCAAGTTTAGATCATTCTTCGACTCCCTCGACTATTCCTACTAGTACTACGAGATCGCCTTCGAATAAGCGACAACCTCTTACGTTCGACTTCATAGATGGCGAAGAAGGGTTCAAAATACTAGGATTGGAACGCGAGGATGCAGTTTCCCTCGTACCCGTCGAGAAGAAGATTCAGACTATGCTTTCAGAGCTTGCAAATAGTACCAATCGCGAGGTAAGTATGTTCTGTCCGTTTGTATTCGCCTTTAAAGCTAACCTGATTGGTTGCTGATGTTGACAGCGAGAAAAACGAGCTTTGAACAGTACCATCGTTCTATTCGCACACTCGATCGATACCAAGGAGATGACAAGAAGGTTTCAAACAACCGACCCGCTCGAGCTATCGTCGATGGTCTTCTCAGCGATGCAAGCAAACGAAAGAACAGCTCTCTCTGGCATTATGAAACTCTTCTGGCGTGTCATTCACGACGAAGTTGTCGCTTATCTCATTCAACTCTTCCCAGTTTACACCGAGATATCTTACATGTTCGATCATCTCTATCTGAAGAATAGACAGGATGCGCTTCCTCATCAGAAGCTCCCGGTCATTCCTTTGTCCTGTGAAGCTGCTCGCAACATTCTCGGCGTTTCGGAAGCTGCTACCGAGAAAGATATCGCAGAAAAGATCGACGAATTGTTGCCGGTGAGTCGCTCTCAGTCTCCTGTCGGATTCTCCTATGTTACTGACTACCTTCTCTCGCATGCAGGAGTGTGGAGAAAATACCAAACCTTCAGTGTACGATCTTTACGGCTCGATCCTTCTCCTCGGATCCAAGAATCAAAACGGTCTCAGCATCGACTCAAATCTCTTCATGCTACCTTTCTTCGGTTTAGTTCCTGAGTATTTCGAAGCGATACTGGGGGAAACTGATCTCGACGAAGACACGATAAGAACCGTCGTCAAGAACGCTACAGAGATCTGCCTCGTCGGTGAACAATTTACCGCTATCGCACGATCAGGGGAACCTACAGCTCAATTCTGCCAACTTTTCAAAGGGTTTGATGGCTCTTCAATGCTCGACTCGGATCAGGAGACGTACAGTGACAAACTAGGATGTACAAAGGCTGCAGCAAAGCACATTCAACAAGCAAAAGCTCACAGTTTGGAGGAAATGAGAAGGAAACGAGCTGAAGATCAGAAGGAGCTTGGAAAAGTTCGAGGGATCCTTAAGCGAACGGAAGCAGCACTCAAGAGGGCAGAGTCGAGGCTTGCTCAACAGAAAGCAAAGTCAAAACAAGGTTAGCTCTTTTCCTCTGAGCTTGACAGTCTCAATCACCCAATCGCGAATTCGGCTCACGTTTCGTCTCTTCTCTGTCGCTCCGCAGATTCTTCCTCCTCCACTCAGTCTAATACCCCAGGTTCCCCTTCGCCTGACCTCTCCCCTGTTCTTCTACCGAATGTTCCTTCATTCTGTCGATTACCTCCTCCTCCTCCCGCCTCTCCCGTGATCGATTTCACGATTCAACGCCTACTCGCTGAAAACGCTGAGCTCAAACGACAACTCGAGGAAGAGAGAGCGAAGAACAGAGCCGAGGGAACCGAGTAGGAACGAGGAGCTGTACAGCTGAATACGATTTTGCTTTTTTCTGCGAAAATTTTGGATGTAATCTAGATTCACTTCTTCTCTCCTCTTGATCAATATTTCGAAGGCATTTGAGATTAGACGAAGACTGCAATGATTGACTGCTGAGTATTGCGAGACGGAAAGCACGAGCTTGAGCGAAAGGGAAACCTACCTTTTTATCCGAATTTCGAGCAGATTCTGCAGAGCGAAACTTGGCTCTCTTCTACTTGAGGATGCTCTACTCGACGATGTCGCTCGGTTCCGTGAGAGTGTGCAACTCTCGGTGAACAAAGGTGCACGTGAGTTCAGGAGAAGAAACGCAGAACGACTTTCTTGGCTTCTCTCCTCCTGCACTAAACCTCATCCCAACCTTCAGAGGTGCTTGAAATCACAGAAACAGTACTCAGACCTACGACAGTTCCCAAGCAGCCGTCAACTCCGAAGAACCCTCCTTCAACTTCGATTCATCTCTCTCCCATCCCTCCGACTCAGCGATCACTCCGTGAGCTACAGATAGCCAGCATTAGATGTCTACAACCTCAGAAGAGTCTAACGATCTGTCTCGGTGCTCTTCTCGAGACTCGAGTGGTAACGAGGAGGATTCTTCAAGTAATTTTGATGCGGGATTGGCAGCTCTACATTGGGTTCAGACTACGGAAGACGAAGCTTACGAGCTCATTGGGTTGAAAAACGGAGCACACGTGACAGAGGTGGAACGGCGCATCTCGAACTTGTTGAGGGCGTCGACGGATTCTGTGAGGAAATTCGCCCTCCTTCCTCAGTTTCGACATGTCTGTTTACTGACTCGCTTTGCTGTTTGACAGCTCGAAGATTTACCGGTTGACGAACGTAACGCGATTGTCACGATTATCGAACTCGAGATGCTTCAAGGCGAGAAGGAAGTCGCGCAAAATCCACGCCTCCAACGAGTCTACACTTCTTTGGCTAGTCACCGGGCCAAGGTACTCGAGGCAGCTCAACGTGTCAACATGGATATACGGATTCCCGACAAGCCCAAGCTGGACTCCACGGCCGATCAGCTTAGACTCCCTCCCTTCGGAACTCGGAAACGAGGCTACGGCACAGTCAGGATTCCGATACCACCCCTCAGTCTCACCGAGGCTAGGGGGATACTTGGAGTCGAAGAGAACGCTACCGAAACGGAGATGAGCCAAAGGTTGAAATCGGCACTCGAGGTATCTGAACATTTTTTTCTCTCTCGCATCGAGAACGAGAGGCTGACGACTTTCAACCTCAGCGTGAAAATTCACGACTCGCCCGTACCAGAATTATTGGTGCAGCAATCCGGCTCGGCACATCGGATCTAAACGCACTCTCGCCAGCGTCGAAAGAAGTCGTGAAAATTCTCTCTTCGACCGTCAATCAAATACTCGCTATCATGCTGGACGGCACCAACCTGAACCTCAGCGAGCAGTCAATACTATGTGATGCAGTCTACCGACGATGCGAAGAAGCCTTTGACGCATACAAGCAGATTAGAGCACGCCTTCAAGAGAACGAGGACAACAACATGCTGGTCATGCAATCCAACAAAAATACACAGTTGAAGATACAGAAGCTCGAAGAAGAAACAGACATGGCTCGTGATAAGCAGAAAGAGCGAGACGAAGACCGGGCCAGATCCTTGGCCGACATGAGAATCAAATGCAACGAGACAATGGATCATTTCCAGAAAAAGTTTGAAGACATGGAGGCGAAGACCGTAAGAATGGTTGAGGACAGGAGATTGCAGAGACAAGAGGATCAAAAGGAGATAGGTAGATTGAGAGGTCAAGTAAAAGCACTGGAGAAAGTCGTTGAACAGTTCAGGACGGAGAAGCGAAAGAAGGAGATCAAGCAGGAGAAGAAGGGTAAGCTCCTGTTCCCTTTCTGTATCTCAGACGTACCTAGCTGAACCTAGTCTTCTTCTGCTCAGCCGCGAAATCACTTTCCGCAACAAGCTCCCCTCTGATCGACTACACGATCCAACGTCAAGCGGCTGAAATTATCGAGCTCAAGAGACAACTAGAGGAGGAGAAAATGAAGAGCTTACAGCAACAGATCGAAGAGACTCACCTAGATTCGCCAACGAAAGAATGAGCAGTTCCCTCTTTCCCATCGCACGTTTTCTCTGCAATTTCCCTCTCAATTTCTTCTCACTAGAAACGAGCTTTCATCTTTGTCTCTGTACTAGCCTACCTCTCATCATCCATGCATCCCATCTCATATAGCATCTGTTTTGTCTTGTTGTCATCAACTTCGCGATTATTCTCATTATTTCGAATCTCTGCTCGAAACGAGAAATTAGATAAAAAGTTTACAATGACGGCATACTAATTTGCATACAGAAGAGAAGAGAGTGGAGAATTCAGGATGTACTAGTCGAATACGAAAGAGAGAGGCTGAGAGTGTAGGAAATGATTCGAATCAAAGGGTGATAGCTAAGTCCATTAAAAGAAGATCGAGTCGAGTGTCGGAAAGATCGAGCGCAAGAGAACGAGCTATTAGAAAACGAAAATAAATATGATGAGAAAAACCTCTATTGACGAGACTTGAAAATGTAGGATTCTTCCTCATCGGGCTGTAATGAATCGAAAAGACGTCAGCTTCTCCGTTTCAACAAGCAGTTATAACTGGATACTCACCTTGTGCTTGCACAAAGCTGCGAGTTGCTTGTATTCGGGATCGTTGGGAAGTTTGTTGAACAGCCGAAGTTGGAAGGCAGTTCCAGCAGCAGCTTCATCCTTTCGCTTTTGACGTTCCGAGTTCTGCAGACGAAAGGGTTTTCAGCTATCACGATGAATTTAGAAGAAAAGGCCTGGAACTAACCTCCAAAGCACTCTTTGCGCTCGAGGCAGCTTCGAAATCTCCCTTCCTAATTCCATCTGCGACAGCTTTCCAAGCTCTCCTACTTTCAAACTCTTGCTGTTGTTCTACCGGCGCGACTTGAATAGGAGTTCTCAAAGAGTTGTCATCGGCGTTGAGGAAGACTTGACCTTCAAGTTTCGAAGGTTTAGCGAAAGAAGATTCTCCTCCGGACCAGACTCCCGTGATTGTGTGAAGTACCGGTGCGGAAGGTGCTGGAGCGACCTCTGCCGTGAACGAGTGAGATTTTCCGGAAACCCATCCTTTTCCACTGTATTTGATCGTGGTGATCGCTCCATGGGAAGCTTGAATGTAGGAAGATCCGTCAAGTTCGACATAAGGTGCTCCGTACCAAAGTCCTTCAATCTTGAGTTTGGGAAGGGTGATCAAGTAGGCTATTTAAAATCGTAAGTAAAACGAAGCTTGTTGAGTCAGCGGTTTTCTGTTCCCGCCAATCCAGAAGGGAGTACTTACATTCGACAGTACCGTCGGCGAGTTTGACCCTGAGAATCGCGTGACCGACTTGACGAATGCTCAAAGTTCTTGCCGAGAAGGTAGTCTTCTGAGCGCAGTTTCCCTCGAGTGAGACTCCCTTTGAAGGGTTCTCGAGGTAGTAAGCGGTGACGGGAGGGTGGTGAGAGACTTGTTCAGTGTGAAGTACGAGTTCTCCATTGTTCCATGAACCGTTGAATTGTTCACCGAGGAACCTAATGGATATTTAGAAGAAAACCAATCAGTTTCTTGATTGCTCAATCCGTCAAGGATATACTTACGGGTTGAGAGGTTTCTTCTCTGAACCAGTTTCCTTCTCTCGTCGAGTGAATTGACCACTGAGAGTAGAGATGAACCATTTGGTAACTCTCAATTGACGATCTTCGGGAGAGGTACCTTCTGCGATAGCGGAGAACAATCCAGTAGGTTCACCTGAATGAACAACGCAGAGGGATATCAGTGATATACTACGATGTGAAAGGACGAGAGAGGATAGACTTACCCCAGTAACTAGGGAATTCGGAGAGCGAAGTCGGTGAGAGGATGAAGGAAGGAGCGGTCAACGACGAGAGATCTCCTGAAGCTGAAGCGATCGATTTGAGGAATGAGGACCATCCTATAGAGCGTCACACCAGTCGTCAGCGTCTTGTACAGTCGATAGAGCAGGGAGAGGAGACTCGTGGAGCTGCGGGGGTTTCGAATCATCATCGAGATGGAACAGCTGGAGAACGTACCAGACTTTTGAGCGGGAGGTACGGCGTCTACTTCTTCTTTGGTCATGGTATTGATTTGATTGAGGTGCGTGAGTTGCGTTGAAGGGAGAAAGGAGAGAAGGAACCGTCGACGTCGTCACGACTTGGTCACGACCGAGGAATTTGAAAACTCACTTTCCGCTACCCTTTTCGTCGCTCTTGTCCTACGGCTAGGGGTTACACCGTGTGGTGTACATCTCACACAGAGTGAAATGAAGGAGAGCGGACAAAAACACGCGTCACGTGCAATTTTCGTAGAAAACGAGAATCGATTTCTCCTCGATCGAGCTCGAGACACTTCGCTAGAGTGTAGTAGATTACAGAGCATCTTACTCATACGAGAAAGGTGAAAAAAGAGCGGGAAAAAAACAAAGAGATTTGAGAGGGAGAAAGCGAGAGCTGCCTCTCACAAAAAATCCCTCCCTCTCTTTCTCCCGCCTAACATTTCTCCCTCACAGTCAGTTTCTCTCACTTGTCGGCTCCCCTAACAAAAAACTTTCCAGTCTCACCTCACTCACTCTACTCTATACACTTCACTAGCTTATCAACTATCAATCGTGAGTCGCTGTCAGCCACTCTCTTGACTCTGAATCGTCCTCCTCCCACCCCTTTCCTTCGTCGTCGTCCCCCTCCCCTCTCCTCTAGTCGCGTTCCCTCTTGAATCAACTCGTTACTCTCCCCTCTCGATTGAACTTGCGCGTCTCCTTTCACTCCTTATCGATCTGTGTGATTCAAATCTCTCGATCTAGAAGAGCGAATCGCCCACGTTGTTCGAATTTCTCCACACCACTTTCTCGAAACAAAACAACATCAACAAACTTTCATTATACTGACACTCTCTCTCTTCCTTTTGCGTTCAATCAGATGCCTAAAGAAGCTAAACCCCGTGCTGCCAAAGGTACCAAGGCCAAGAAGGACCCCAACGCACCCGTTCGTTTCTCCCTCCTCTCCTCTATCCCTTATCTCTCTCACACCTCTCTTCACTTTGCTAACAAACTTTTCGAGTATACAGAAGCGTCCTCTCTCTGCTTACATGCACTTCTCTCAAGCCAAGCGCGCTGAAGTAAAGGAGGAGAACCCCGATGTCACTTTCGGTAAACTTTCTCTCCTGATCTCCCTCTACTGAACGCGTTCAAACATGTATTGACTCTGTTCTGGTCTTTTCCACAGGTGAAATCGGTAAACTCCTCGGTGCCAAGTGGAAGGAGGCTGATGCTGAAGAGCGTGCTGTAAGTTTTTACATTTTATCTCTCTTTCGACAAGTTACTCCAACTGACCTTGTTCACTCCCTCTCGTCGTCGTTTGTAGCCTTTCGAGGAGAAGGCCAAGGAAGACAAGGCCCGCTACGAGAAGGAGAAGGCAGAGTACGATGGAGGAGACGCCGCTCCCGCCAAAAAACCCGCTTCGAAGAAGAAGGCCAAGAAGGCTGAATCCGAGGACGAACAATCCGAGGAGGCTGCCAAGGCTGAAGACGACGATGACGAGTCCGAATAAACTCGCCAAACCTCTTCTTCCCTGAATCGACTCTTCGATTTATTTCTCCTCTTTTCTACTTCTTTTTTCTCTCAAAACTACTGCTCTCCTACCTATCGCCTCTCTCTTCTCTCTTTCAAACCTCTGTACCTCTTCTCTCTATATTATCGTCCTCTCTCCTAAAAGCCCACTTCTGTCTGTCTGTAGTTAGTAAAAAAAAGATTCCCACTTTTTACTTTATAACCCTCCTCCTTTCCCCTCTCCTCTCTATTATTCTTCTTCGATTGAAAGTTTCACAGTAGTTTGCTGAAAGTTGTATTTGAATGTTTTTTCGTCTTTCTCAATATTTCGGTTTCCTGATGAAAACGTGATCGAGAACTTTTATCCTTGCTGAGCTCAGTCATAAGCGACAATGCTGTCTAGCGATAAGAACTCGCTACAATCTCTCCAACGACGTTGCAAGTCTCCGGTGTTGCCTCGAATCGTCTCATGAAGAGCGAGGCAGACAGTCTATTTTCTTTCGCGAAATCGAGAATCTGCGCCTCCTGCAGCCCTCTTCGAGAACAGGACACTGTAGCAGACGGTACAGCAATGAGAAGTGACAGGTGAAAACTCTAGCAGAGACGTGTAAAGGTAGATATAGGGTAGAGCGACCAAAGAAATGAAAAAAGCTATTGATTCGAGTTTCGTCGACTTCGACTCTCGGGGAAGTAAGGCGATGGGGCACGAGAGGTGACACGAGAGTGAGTAAGGGATCCAGGTTCCCGGAGGGTGAGGGTGGAGCCGGAGAAGGAAGAAGGTCTCGAAGGAGTTCCAGGATAAGGAGGAACCCAGGGAGAGTTTGCGCTAAAGTGCCCGTCGACAGCGACATGGTAAGCTGGTGAAGGTTCAACACCGAAGTCCTGGTGATCGAGGAGATTAGCTAGCCTTTGAAACTGAGGGGAAATGGATCGAAAGCACGACAATTAAGCTTTTACAAAACAGAGAAAGAAAGAAAAAAGGAAACCGCATCGGGGATGACTCACATGCTCTGGGAGAGAATGATCATGTACGATGGGTCTAAGACCACGAGAAGGTGTCGGTACAAGTTTCTGCGACATGGTAAAGGCCTCAGTCGAGTCGAAAAATCTTTCCAAAATGCCAGAGTGGGAAAAACTCTACCTTGAGCCCGTTTTGCCAGTATTCGAGCGAGGTTTTGACCTCCAAAGCTAGCGCTTGTCTATCATTGACTGTCGCTTGGTGACCGTGCTGGTTTGGGAGTCGAGCGTAATAGTGTTTTACGGCAAGGTGGCTAAGTTTTGCGATTCCTCCGTAATGAGCGAACCACTGAATTGCAGGTGCGTAAAGCGCAAAGGTGGAAGTATTTCGGACAGCGTCGTATTCGCGTGAGTCCCGGTAGCCATTGAAACCGATAAGGTCCAATGAAATTCGATAGTGTGCGAGTCGGGTAAGCGAATGAAGGAGGAGCGAGAACGTGGCGGCTGCGGTCTCGACAATCATCCGAGCACGTACGGATATCTCGGAGGGTGTATCCGCTTCGATGACATCGTTGCTGCATCGGAGAAAGGCGAGAAGGAGGTCGAAACCGATCCAGATCCCTTTCGCGACCTTGACTGTTCCACCATGCGAAAGCTGAAACGAAAGCGAGGGAACCGCATCGCTGGAAGCGATAGTATCTACAATCGAAATCCAGTTGTTGTTGTCGTCGCTAGAGTGGAGGCAAAAGATTTAGTCGTTTTCGAGACTACGTCAAGATTTTCATTGCGCTCGCTCACCAGAGATCGAAGCTCTCCGTGTTGACGCCGTATGGATCCACTCTCAATCCTTGCACCTGTATGTGGAAAAGATATCTCTGCATTCGGAATGCAAAAGTAACGATAAGCTTGGTCAAGTTTGCCTAAAAATACTGGAAGCTCTAACTTACTATGTAGTAGCGAGGGAATCTCAACTCGTCGATTATTTTGGTAACTTCGTCTTCGGGAGGGTGATTGTCAGCATAGTGCTGCGGGTCGTAGGCATACAACCAAATAGCACAGGCTCCCGTGAGAACGCTCGGTCTTCCCCTCGTTTGCTCAATTTTCCCGAGGCCAGCTTGTGCATGATTCAAATAGAGGGCTAGGTCCCGGAGAGACCACTCGCTCGGACCTGGATCGTTAGCCATCGCCGGTTGTCGGGAGGAGATGACGAGGAAGGTGAAGAGGGAGAGGGAGATGGCAGAGGAAGAAAAGAGGGAAGAGGGAGCATAGAGCACGTGCTCAAAATCCGTGCGCCTCATTGACAACCCGAGTCCTAGAGCTTCTGTAGCGTGGCACAGATGCGAACCTAGCTCGATTGGGCTCAGACTTTCAAAGCGAGCACCTTCAAAATGTCAACCAATATGAGCGTACCCGAGAGTCGAATACGAAAGGGGTGCTTGTAGCCAATGAATGATGAATGTGAGACTGAAGGTGAATAAGTAGATGCTCCCTAACTGGTGTAAAGAGCATTGAGGGATCGAATAGGCAGAGAAAGAGGGGGAAACACTGCGAGCCAACTCACCTTCGATTAGTTGAATTCCTCTGCCTACTTGATTATATTCACGTCCTTTCAGAGTCAGCATTGATCAGAACCTGTTTCGTCTTTCCGGAAGCTGGAAAAACACTGACGAATCTTGTAGAAGTTGACTGAAAAGTGGAGGAGAGAAGGAAATGCAACAAAGCGAGCGACTGTTCTGCCTAGCTTGCAAGAGATTCTTCTTGAGTCAGGCGCTAACGGGAAGTCGAATTTTGAGCTGTCGGGAGGTGGTAAAGAAGGGAGACTGTAAGTTCATCTCTTTTGCTCTCTCACTTCACAACAGCTCGTCGAGACAGACTCCACCAACCTTCACTGCACTCCGATAATATCTCAAGTCCCATTCAGCCAGCTAAACTCCTCACAGCCGCACAGTAACACGTCATTCGACTTGAACTCAACACGAACCTGTCATCATGACTACCGACTCATCAGCTGCAACGAACTTGGCAGATAAGAAACTAGGAGACTTGACTGATGCAGAGATCGCTCAACTGACAGCGAGTCTCAAGGAAGAACAGGCCAAGGAAAGACCTCTTCTCGGTCAAACGGAACCTCTCGAAAGGTTGTTGGAAGAGTATCAGGAAGGAACTGGATACAGGATGAAAGTTAAAAGACTGATAGAAGATGGCTGGACTGGATTCAGAAGATCGAGAGGAGATGGCGATTGCTTTTATCGAGGTGAGGTTTCTTTTTACAATATTTTGCCTCAATCCTGCATGCGGCGACTCTGAACTGACGCTCTCAATCCACGTATCGTCAGCATTCATCTTCTCCCTGCTATCAAGCTACCTCGCTAGGCCTGCTGCTCTCTCCGCTCAACTTCTCTCGACTTTCGAATCCCTCCTTCCTCTCCTCTCTGCTTGCGGTTTCGAAGAGATTGTCTGGTTCGACTTTTGGGAACCTCTGCGCGATATCTTGAGACGTATGGGACCTGAAGAGAAAGATGGAGGAGCGAGGAAGAATGGTGAAAAGAGATTGGGTCCCGGAGAATTATTCGATCTTTTCAATGATCAAGAAACAAACAGGTTTGTTCAGCTCGTCTCGCCTTCAACTTGCAAGAAGCAATAGCTAAAGACTCTGACTGCTCGCAGCTGCATTATCGTTCACCTTCGATTGCTCACTTCTGCCTACCTTCGCACTCACTCGGACGACTTCACTCCTTTCCTTTTCGCCCTTGAAGACGATCCTCGCTTCTTACAAGAAGGCGGAGCACCTACGATGGAGAATTTCTGCCAATACCACGTCGAGCCGGTAAATCGAGAGGCAGATCACCTTCAAATCGTCGCCTTAACTCGAGCTCTCAGTACTCCTCTCCGCATCGCTTACCTCGATCAGAGTGGATTGTCAGGTGTAGGAATGGGCTCCGATGGGGAAGGAACACAAGTCAATTTCTTCGAGTTTGAGGAAGAAAAAGCGAAAGAAGATGGAATAGTTTCAGTCGAGGGAGCTCTGTTGTACAGGCCAGGTCACTACGATATCTTGTACAGATAGCGCTGCACGGGTAATGCATTCATCTCTTTCTCTTCGCAAGCGTTTCAGCTCTCGATCGTAGGATCTGTATTCGAATGCGAAGGTCGGAAAGTATCTCTTGGAAGCTTACCGCCCCACCTCTCTAACTTTGAACTCTGATTAGCCATGCGAGAGAAAGAGTCGAGACGAGTCTCCTTCGCCGACATTCTCTACGAACTCCCGTCGCTCGCTTGCTCCCTTTCTCACCAAACTTCATCTCGGTCCCCTGCAGCCTTTCACCACTCCGACTCGTGCTGATCTTGAAGACGTCGCTCCAACCAGTGGTGTTCTGCACTGCAGGACCGATTCTCGTTTCATTCGATCACTTCAATCGGCGGACCAGAAATTCTCGACTCTTCACTCAACTTTGAACTTACTTTCTCATCACTCTCTTTGCAGCAGTCCTGCGTGCGGAGATTGACAGCTATAGAGCTCTAAGGAAGAATCAGGATGGCTTCGATGAACGGAAAAGCTGGTGAGAAGGAAGGAAATCGAGACTTCCTGCAACTTCTTCACAGGTGAGAACTCTTCACTCGCCACTTATTCTGCCTTCTTTCTGGTCTCGGGACAGTGATACGAGCTAACTGTCTCTCGAGAGGATGCGCAGAGAGCTGGAAGATCCTCAATATCCTTTCGCCTTGAGGTGGAATTCGGACGGATCGTTTCGATTTCAAACAGCTACATCTCTCGAACCTATGGCTTTGAAGAGACTCGGATTCGAGGACAAAGCTACGTTATTCGTGAGTACTATCGCCATAGATATATGTTGAGCTCAAGAAGGAGAGCAATTTTGAGAAGAAGCTGACTTTTCCCCTTACTCACCGTGCGAAACAGTTTGAATTACATCGTTGGGGTTTTGAACAGCTCACGATGGAGATGACCGGTACCTCTGACGTCTCTCAACATCGACCTATCTTCAGGTGAGCCTGTCGCGTCAAGTCGCTTCACTTTCAAAACAACGAGTTCTTCTTACGCCTGTTGTCAATCTTTAACAGGCATCCTTCTGGTCACTTCACGCCTGGAACGTCCAGTCAGATCAAGATGATAGAGATTCCCCCTATCTTCGACGAGTGTTTCGGTAACTCTCCTCCTTCAATTCCGATTCCCATCGCGTCTACTTCGAAACGACGCCGCTCGGTGCGACCGCGGCAGAATGACGATCCCTTCGTATCCTATCGAGAACGACAACCTGTCTCAGAGTCAGCTGTCAGCTCACCAATGATCAGAAGCCCAGGACTCTCGAGCTCAACCCTCTCGGATTCGACTCGCAGCTTCTCCCCCTTCTCTCCTCCTCCCGCCCAATTCCCCTCCCCTCGTCTCGATGCGCATCCATGGTGGACTCCTCTCGGCTTCAACATGGAGGCACCTGCCGAGAAGGAGGAAGACATCGAGACGACCGCAATCAACTCTCTCGCCGGCCTTTACTTCGAAAATCCTCACCACACTGAGCCGACACTGCTCACGACCTCGAATTACTCGCCTCGACACTCTTTGACTATACATCCTGATCATCTACTCCCTCCCTGCTGTCAACAATTCCAGAACGGAGAAGCTAGTCACACCGCTCCCGCAGCGAGTTGCAATTTCCCTGCTCCTCTCCCTATGACTCACTCTCGCTCTCCCTCTTCTGGCCCATCGTCAAACGCACCTTCCGCCACTACGACTCCGACAGTCTCCCGCAAGACGAAAAAGCTAAAACGTTCGATCCGTCCAAATTCTTCACATCAACTTCCTCGTTTGGACCTCCATCGATCTCGCTCACAAGCTACTTCGGCTCTCGAGTTCGTTTCCCCAGCAGCGTACAACTCTCTGGCTTCTCCATCAACCTCTCACTCTCGTCCTTCGCACCTTTCTCGTTCTTCGAGCATCTTCCATCCCTACTCGTACCCTCAACCTTACCCTCAGCCTTACGTCCTCGGCTCAGCAGCCTCTTCTTCTCGACAGTATCCCCAACGTCCAGCTCAAGAAGTATACCTCGGTCGATCTCAATCATCGGTTCAAAGATCGAACATCTCGATTCGTCAGGCAGCCCGAGCTCGCGATCTCGAAAACGCGTACCCTTCACCCTCTTCGACCGTTCCATCCCAAGACACTCGACCTTTCTATTCGAGACTATTCGGAGAATTCTCGCTCTCTTCGTTCTTCCCACAAACTCAAAGACCTGAGAGTTTTGTTCGCAACTCTCCTCCTCCTCCTCCTCCTACGTCTCTTCAAGCTTCTCCTCTCCTCGCCCAGTTTCCAGACTCCTCTTTAGTTTGAGTTGTCCACTTTCATCTGGGCTTTCCTTCTCCTTTCGTTCCCAGTCTCATGTTTTCAAAACCTTTGTTGTCGTCTTCTTCTTTACTCGTTTTCCAATTTCCAAGCATCTGTAGTTCCTCAGTCAATCGTTTCATCTACCTTTAATTCCTTGATCACGTTCATCTTTTGCATCTCATTAATCATTCATGTCTACCTTGCAACTTCAAAACATTATTTTTCTTTCTCGAACCGGGGAGACTAGAGAGTGCAAGAATGATTTTGCTGTTCCGGTGATTATTTCAAGTTAGTAAAAGAAGATTGACCTGCAAGAGTAAGAACAAGGTAAAGAGAGGAAAAACAAAGAAAACGAGAAAAGCCCTAGGACCTAGAAAAAGATGCAAAGTTAAAAAAAAAGAGGAAATGCTAGAAATGCGAAGAAAAGATTGGCAGAAGAGAGAGCACAGCTGAGATGGGACAGTGTCTGCAGAGTCTAGATACATTCGTGATAGGTGTTCGTGGTAGGCCAAGCGTGACGAAAGAGAGGGAAGAGAACGGAAGGAGTGTATGAACAGGGAGGTGGAGAAGGGAAGCTCTAGAAAGACCTGAGGACGGGATGAATCAGTTGCAATCAATTGATGATATTGGCAGAAAATACAACTCACGAAGTGGACGAAGAGACAGCTCAACGGATATCCCTCGCTCGATGATGACTCCTCTTTTCGCGATGACTACTCAGCGGATCCCTCTTTGCAAGTTTCCTCCTCGAGGCAGCTGTCGTTTTGGCTTGAGAAGCCGTGTCGGTCGGAGGTACTCTGAACCTGAGATCTGAAGTGAACGATCCTTCGCCGTCAAGGGAAGGAAGTACGACTTCTTCCGTGAATTGAATTCGACCGTCGTCGCGAGTGAAGTACGAGGTAGGAATAGTGTAGGAGAGAGGAACGACAGTTGTTTTTGATCCGATTCGGTAACCGAATGTTGTCGAGAAAGCTTCAGCATTGATCATTGCGACCGATGGACCTGATTGGGAGGAAGCAGCCGAAGGAGAGTTGAAGACGACGCTCGACGTTGAAGAGGTCGGAGTCGGTAGGAGAATGGATTTCGAAGGTTGAGAATCGTCGGAAGAAGTGAGGGCAGAATCGACTCCGACAACTCCATCCGAATTTGCATCTTGCTCTTTCTTGAGGTTCTTTAATCCTACTCCCAAACCTGTTCCCAAAGCGATTCCTATCACTGCCAAAATCGCCAAGACCCACAGTAAAGTTCTGTTTGCACCTTTCTTCACCGGTAGAACATTTCCTAATCTCGAAGGACTCTTTTCGTTGTTGTCGAGAGTGAACCGATGATTCGATTCTCCTCCTCCACCACCACCATGCGTACTCGAAGAAGGCGCGATCGAGACTGCGTCGTAAGCAGCGTAAGGGCTCTTGTCAGTCGAGTACTTGCCTTCCATGGTCCACGCCAAAGTCGAATCCGAAGGTTGAGAGTGATGGTAAGAAGCTCGTGGATCGGCAGTGACAGCTCTTCCAGGAATCTGTACCATAGTCGAGGAAGTTTCGTTCGATGGTCGAGGGTCGTTGCGAGAATGAGGTGCGAAATTGCTGATTGGAACGGGTACCGGATGAGGATTCGAAGTAGGGAGTGGAGTAGTGAGAGCAGTGATCGGTCGAGAAGGGAGGTGAGAGCGAGAAGGAGATCCAGGGAGAGCTGGGTAAGCCCAAGGTGAAGGGCTGACGACAGTTTCTCGAGATCGAGGAATTTCAGGGAGAGGGCCAGTTGGAGCCGGAGGAGAAGAGTGAGCGGGAGGAGCTGGGAAGGCGAAACTCATCGTCGTAGGTGTCGTTCCGTTGTTCGAGGACTCGTTCGTCGATGTGGAAGCAGAGGGCGTCAAGCCAGGTTGAGTTTGGTGTCGAGCTTCAGGTTCGTGAGAGTTTGGCCGAGAAGATTCATCTGCGGAGTAGGCCGATTCCGAGTATTCAGAGATACGAGACAGAGTTTTGCCGTTACCTCCTCCTCCTCCGTTACTGATACCTCCGATGGAGAGATGTTGGGAAGAAGGTGAAGAGTTTGGATGCGAAAGGAGAGTTCTCGTCGCAGAGGTCATTCTCGCGAGGTGTTGCTGCTCTGATCCACTGTGAGGGATCCCATCTTGAGGAGTCGCGTTGGTGATGACGAAGGAAGGACGAGGTTGTTGCATTTCCGGATGCGACAGAGAAGAAGACGAAGAAGAGGCAGGGGGAAGATTCGGGTCTGTCAGGTCGAGGGAGCCCTGGGATCGTGGAAAGCGGTATGGTTGCATCTTGCTTGTTGAGGTTCTATCTACAGGCCGCCGAGATCGATATCAACGAGGGTCAGCGACGACCTTCTTTCTAAAAACGATTGTGATCGTCGAATTCGAACAGCCCTGTCTCGCTTCCACCTTCTTCGCGCACTTCAATCTGACGACTACAATTTCACGCGTCCAGCATTGAGTACTGCTGACGAGACCAACAAAAGACTTTCGTCGTTTGCCCTTTCTTTCCTTCAGAAACAACAACAATTTTCCCGCTCGCACCTCTTCGAACTTCCCCGTTTCTTCCTTGGCGATCACTTTTGACTACTCTATTCTTTCTTCGAGAATGGCACGTACCCAACTGGGGAGAAGATTGATCGAGAAAGTCTAACGGTCGTTCCGGAGACGCGAATTCGAGGTCGTGTCGAGGTAGCTGCTAGTGACTGTTGAGAACCGTAATCGGAGTGCGAGTAGCTCTGTGAGAGATATTGAGCGTGTTCGAGTGTAGGAAGTTGTCGTTGACTGCGATCGAAATCGATTGAAAATTCTGATTGTTTGGTAAGAGGTTGAAAACTTGCGCTAGGCGAGATTCGACTGTCGGAATCTGTAGGGAGAAGTGGGAATAGATTGAGCAATCCACCAGGGACGCTATCGAAAGGAGAAAGGAGGGAAGGGAGGGGAAAGGGAGAGAAGGAAGGGAGGAAGAAGGAACTGAGCCCTGCGAGTTTGAATTCGACGCGACGGTCACGCGTTCTTTTTCCTCTCTCTCTCATCCTCTTCTCTCTGAAACGACAACTTACCGTTAACAGTCACAATAGACAAACCACGTAGCTATGAAAAGGAAGAGAGGTGGCTCAAGAAAAATTGTCAAAATTCTGTTGTTCCACCGTGTCTTCCTCGCCGACTCTTCTCTGCGAGAGTGCCCTTCCGAGTCAACTTTTGACAGACCAGAAAGTAGTATACTAGGCAGGCTCGACTACCGCGAAACGACTCTTATCCCAAATTTCTTTCATCATCGACATCTCTCAACTTTCACTCGATTTGACCTCTTCCAGCACCTTCCAGATGACTAGCCGCTCGCAACACATCAGCGGCAAGTCCGATAGAACCACCAGGATCAGCGGAGGAGGTCTACTCGGCTCACAACCTGGTCGATCCAGCTCTTCTCAATCGAACGTCACTGTTCCACTCTTTCGATCCGCACCAGATGACGGAGCAGCAGATGAAGACGACGAGGATGATTTCGAACCTGTAGCGTCAACTTCAGCAGCTCCAACTCCAGCTCCAGTCATGTTCAATGGACAGAAATCAGCTCATCGTTTGAGCGACTTACCTCCTCCACCCAAGAAGAAACCAAAGACAAGTGCAGCTCAAGGCAAGAGGGAATACATTGAAGGAGAGAAAGAAATAGTCACAACGGGCAAAGGGAAGGGGAAAGGGAAAGCTGCAGCCGGGAAGAAAGGAAAAGAAAATATGGAAAAGCTTTTAACAAAGAATGTAGAGTTTCCTCCTCACTTTCAGAGACTGGAGAAAACTTTCAAGGTGAGTGATTGACTCATCAAGACCAGGTGTGTTAGCTGTTATGCACAGACTGACTTGTTTGAGGTTTCCTCCCTAGGCGCTCAACACAGTTTACACGTTTTGTTCGACGAGGAAGAGTATGGCAACAACTTTCGAGGTTCTGAAAGGTAGTGTCGAGAATCTACTGAAGAGGTAATCCCTCTCACACAGCTTGCCCGGGACTCGCGTGGTGCTAAAACTTCTTTTTATAGACCTCTCGAAATGCATGACATTGCCCAAATCAAATCCCTCCTTCCTACTTTGATCTCTTTCGCCTACATCGACTCTGAACATCTTCGAATTCACTCTTCCTCAGCACCAGAAGGAGAAGAAATGACTGAAGCGGAACGGAGAGCTAAGAAACGAGAGGAGCGAATGAGGGAACTCGATGAAGCGTACCGAGCTGGTGGCAGAGGTGAACAAGTCAAAGAGTCAGTCGATGAATACGGAAGGAAGAAAGCTGGAGAGACAGTTTTACTCTTCGGTTTCAACGATGGAGAGCTAAAAAGTGAGAATGGAGTAGGGAAAGTCATCACGAGGAGATTTCAGTCAGTTCCTCTTCTTGTCCTCCGGGTCATCAAGCTCGAGAACTGATCATATACTGCTCGTAGGCGTCGACCAAAGAAGAAGAAAGGTGAACAGACCGAGGAAGGAGAAGGTACCGCAACTCCACCTGCAGCAGCTCCTTCGCCTCCAGGGGATGGACCAAAGTTCTCAACCGCCCAGATGACGGCTCTCATCGCCAAACGCAACAACAAGTTTCACTCTGCAGTTTCCGACCTGATCGTCGCCTGCGCTTCTCACAACCCTCCTCTCGATCCCGTCGAACTCCTCCTCGAAGCTACTGCTGAGCATCTTCCTGTACATCCCGATGAATTGATCGGCGAGGACGATATCAGGGAGAAAGGAGTCAGGGAGAAGCAAGAAGAATTGGGATTCTACGAACGAAATCCAAATCATCGAAAGAGTATCGCTCAGATCATTGAAGAGATCACATCTGAAGAGAACGATTGGTACGAAGGACAGATCGTAGAGGATGGACATCGAACTTTCGAAGCAAGAGAAGCTGTCTATGGTGAGTCCTCTCTAGCTTCTCGCTTCTCTCGCAAGTAGCTTTAGACTGAAGCAAACTCGTCTACTTTCTTCTACAGGCTCACTTGATCATCCAGTTTCGGAAGCTCTCGCCTCCGCTCTCTACGATACGAAGAATATCGACGCCTCTAGACTCTACTCTCATCAAGCGAAAGCGATCAACGCTCTTCACGCAGGCAAGAACGTAATCATCAGCACCTCAACTTCTTCCGGTAAATCTCTAGTCTATCAACTACCTGTAGTCCAAGCTCTCGAGGGAGATATCGAATCAACTGCCCTCTACGTCTTTCCAACGAAGGCTCTCGCTCAAGATCAGAAGCGAGCTTTGGGGGAACTCGTTGCCGGAGTCGAGGGATTGGAGGAGGTCAAAGTAGCTACTTTCGACGGAGACACTCCTCGAGATGATCGAGATTTCATCAGGGAGTACGCAAACGTCGTGAGTTCTTCAATTCTGTTCAATCTCTCCCTCTCTCTCGTTCGCGAATCCAAAGCTTATCTATTCGATTTTGTGGGCAGATTTTCACGAATCCAGATATGCTACATCTTACCGTTTTACCCCAAGAAGAACGTTGGAGACGCTTCTTCCGCAATCTGAAGTTCGTGGTCGTCGATGAGCTTCACATCTACTCTGGTTTGTTCGGTTGTCACGTAGCTTTCGTCATGAGACGGCAAGTTCTTTTTCGACTCTCTCCGAACGAAGCTTCTTGTGCTGATCCGACGTCTCTGTGAACCAACAGATTAAGGAGAATCTGCAGAGCCCTCGGGAATCACCATGTTCAATTCGTTTCTTGTTCCGCAACAATTTCGAATCCTGCTCAAGTTAGTTATCCTTTCCCCTAGATTCGTCTCGGCTTGTATTGATCTAGTAATGGTGTATTCGCAGCATATGCAAACAATCTTTGGAGTAGAAGACGTCGAATTGATTGACGAAGATGGTTCTCCTTGCGGTCAAAAGGTGAGGGAGTCTCGACACCTTTTCTGCCTAAGCTTTTCATGCTGACACAACTCTGGATCACAGGAATATCTCGTATGGAATCCACCTTATATCGATGAGAACGATCTCAAGCAAGGAAGGATCAGTACGATCCAAGAGACTAGTCGAATTTTCAGATTTTTGATGCAAAGAGGTATCCGAGTCATCGTTTTCTGCAGAGTAAGCTCAGATCTGTCTCGGTTTCTGACTCAAGCTAACCCTCGAATGGTCCGCATAGGTGAGAGCTCAATGTGAAATCATGATCCGTCAAGTCAAACAAGATTTGATGCTCGAAGGAAGAAGTGATATGGCTTCGAGAGTCATGTCTTATCGTTCTGGATACAGCGCTCAAGTGAGTTACTTACGCTAGTAGATACTGAACGGCGTCTGATTCGGGTCATTCGCTTGGGTAGGACCGACGCAAGATCGAACAAGAGATGTTCAGCGGACAACTACTCGGAGTCATCGCGACAACAGCTCTCGAACTTGGTATCGATATTGGAAGTCTCGATGCTGTACTATCTGTCGGCTTCCCTTACACCCTCCCCGGTCTCCGTCAACAAGCAGGTCGAGCAGGTCGTCGAAACAAAGATTCGCTCGCAATGCTCATTTGCGACCCTTTCCCTCTCGATCAACACTACGCTCGAAATCCAGATCTCATCTTCACATCCCCTTTCCAAGAGCTGCAACTCGACCTTGAAAATCCGATCGTTCTCGAAGCTCACATTCAGTGTGCTGCAGACGAGATTCCGATTGATCCGTCGGACGATCAGCTCTATTTTGGCGACAAGTTGGCTCCGATCTGTCGAGACCGGCTTATCGGTGACGACGATGGATTCTATCACTGCCACCCTCGATACAAACCTTACCCTGCGAAGACGGTTCCGATAAGAAACACTGAAGACGAAAGTTATTCGGTCGTCGACATAACTGGAGGTCGCAACGTCGTCATCGAGGAGGTTGAGATGTCTCGAGCAATCTTCACGACCTACGAAGGAGCAGTCTACATGCACATGGGTAGAACATTCCTCGTCAAGGAGGTCAATCACGACCGAAAATTGGCCAAGATCCAAGAAGCCACGATCGAATGGAGGACTCGACAGCGTGACTTTACGTGAGTTCATCTCTTGAATCGCGAATGAGTGACCGTTCGAGAGACGTTACTGAAACTCTACTCTCTTCTGCAGAAACATCGATCCTCTCGAAGCGCTTTCTATTCGCGAAGTCAAAGGTGCAGCTGCAACCGCCTCGTACGGTTTGGTTCAACGTGAGTCTTGCGTCCATTCCTTACTGATCGTGCGTGTTAGCTGAAACACAATCCATCACAGTCACGTCGATCGTTTTTGGCTACTTTAAGGTCGACAAAAGGGTGAGTATTTTTACCACTTGACTCGCCCGAGTTCCTCGCTCATCCTTCTCGCCGTGTGCAGAACAACATCCTCGATACGGTCGACATCTCTTCACCGCCTTTCGTTCGAACGTCTCACGGTTTCTGGGTCGACGTACCGAAATCTGCGCTCGAAATTCTTCTTCTGAAAAACTTTCATCCTGCTGGAAGTATTCACGCTGCCGAGCATGCTCTCATGAGTTTGACTCCAATCGTTGCCATGTGTGCAGAAGGGGACGTGCGAACGGAGTGCAAGATGCCTGAGAAGGAATTGGCAAACGTTCCAAGCTCAAGGAAAAGACCGGCAAGGTAATGTCCTCTCGTCCCGCTTCTCTCTCTCGCCTGCTCAAACTGATCAAGACCTTTCGTCTAGATTGATTCTCTATGATTCTGCTGGAAAATCGGGAGGAATCTGCGCCAAAGCTTTCGATCATATCTCTCTACTCATCACTCAAGCTGCCGATACGATCAAGAACTGCAAGTGCTCTGAAGGGTGTCCTTCCTGTGAGCGACTCCTCCTTTTTGTCTATCCAATCCTTTCGAGCTGATCAAAATTCGTTGACTTTTTTTTAGGTGTCGCTTCTCTACTCTGTTCGGGGGCCAACACGATTGTCAGCAAAAGTGAGTTCACTCCTCTTCCGTCAGTCTCTTGCGTGTGCGAAACTGATGACTTTGCCGTTCAGTCGGAGCTCTCATCGTTCTCGAATCGATCCTCGGTCGACCTATTGATCTCGATTCGATTCCGCTTCAAGCTGTAGCGAAGGGAGTGACTCCAGGAGGAACTGTCGACTTGGCAGCCGCAGGAGTTCATCCAGACCTCATCAAAGCTGCGAACGAACGAGCGTACGGTCAGCCTGCAAACATTGAGATCTTCCAGCAAATGTCGAATCTCGAGGAGGACGACGAGGAGGACGAGGCGATGCTGCTCGAACGAGAACGAGCGCTCGCTGAACTGATGGGAGGTCAGCCTCTGAGACAGCTACCGACTGTTGACCACAATCAGAGTTCAACTCCAGCTTCAGAAGGTAGAGAGTTGTACAACCTCAAAGCGAGCGGAGGTTTCATGTAGTTGTTTTCATCTTCTCTTTCCTCCATATGTCGTTGTCCAATTGCCAGAATATTCCTCTCTAATTCGCTTTGAACATGCTGCGATGCTTGAGATTGGCAGAAATCGAGAGAGCGTAAAAGGTATCCGACGAATTCTACAAAGTAAAAAAGGGTAAGGGTAACGTAAGGGGTCGTGAAAAGAATGGGTATGAGAACAGATGAGGGGATCGTCACAAGAAGGGAAAGAATCGTAAAGTGGAAAATGAGATTAGGGCTCGAGGCGAGAAGAGAGTTCTTGCATGACGAGTTGATCGAGAGAACGGATTTTGAGGCATTTGAAGTAGACGTTTTGAACTGGTTCAAAGGTGTATCGTTCCGAGAGAGCTTGAAAAGTACGAATGCGTTGAACGATGACGGCGAGTTTTCGGAATTTGTGGAGGTTGACGAGAGGGAAGAGTTCGATATTTTCGGGAAGAGGAGTGAGCGCATCGAAAGCGTGAGGATCAGCGACAGAAGTGAGCGAGCCAGCGCTGTCGACAGAAGCTGGAGAATTTGTCGAGGTCGGGTCGAGGAAAGTTGGAAGTTCTGCATTGAGCGTGAGATCTCGTAAGAAGAGGCCTGTTTCATCAAATTAACAAAAAGTCAACTCAAGTCGAGATAAACTATGAAGATTGAAACATACCAGTAAAGGGTATACAGCCCTTGAGAGCAAGAGCGGCGATTGGATCGCTGAGAGAACTTCTTTCAGCTCCGGGAGAATATTCAGCAGCGAGACGATTCATCAAGTCTCGAAGGTGATTGAACTGTCACAAGGAAGGACCATCAGCTCTAGGTCGAGAGGCTGAAAAGTTAGGAAAGTCGACATACGTTCCTGAGGTGAGAAACGAATCGGAGCATTCCTTCGAGCTTTCGAATTTCCCACGAGGGCACCTTTGCCCAAGTCTTGCGTAGACGTTCAACGTGAGGGATCTGAAGTCCGTGTACGACTTGCATCACAGTTTGGAAATTCGATTGACAGTAGCATTTCTGCGAAGGAAGAGAATGAGGTTCAGTCATGGGTATCCACGAGACTCGTCGGGATCAGACTCACGAAGGCTAGACGAATGAATTTGCCGATGAGTATAGCTCGCTCATCGATGTTTGCGGTAAGCAGAATCTGACAAAGACAAAGAAAGACTTTGATCAGCTAAAATGCTTCGTGAAGAACAGGTTCTTATACTCACCTCTGAAGCAACCCAGTTCGCCATCAGATTGAACCTCGTGATGATGTCTTGGACGGCACTCATGACTTGTTCACCCTTCTCCCGGGCAGCGAGATCCTCTTTCCGTCGCTCTTTGAGGTAAAGTTCCCAGTCTAACACATCCGTTTCTCCGATTCTCGTCCTCCAATTTCCGCTGACGAGTTCTTGGTAGCTAAGCATGCGTAACATATCCCGTTCTATGAGAGTGAACTGTTGAGCGAGAGTCTCGGTACGACAGAAGAGAAGGAAGGATCGATGTGTCGGGGGAGCAGGAGAAGGGTTCGTGGGATTCGGCGCCGTAGACATCGGTCGGAGTTGAGCTGTTCCAAAGATCCTGCTCAGAGTCGCCTTTCGACCTGCGACTGTAGGGTAAGCTGGAGCGACAGCGAGTCGAGAAGGTGCTCGATTCGGTTTGGTCGGAATCGCCTCGAGAGGGTCAGAAGTGGGAGAACTGGCGGTGATAGGAGGAGAGGTCTGGCTAGAGAAGGGAACGAGTGTGTCTTGTGGCTCTGTAGGAACAACCTTGTTTGTCTCGGGCTCGACGACAGCGGCTTCTCGGTGAGAAGCTGCCGTTTCTCCAGCTCCAACTACAGGTTCAGGTTGTTCTGATTGTTCGACTTCGGTTTCGAGTATGGGTTGTTCAGAACGGTCGACAGTAGTTGGAGCTGCAAAGTCGTCGACTTGGTGTTCTCCGATCTGCGTCTTTCGTTCGAGTTCGAGAAGCTCACTTCGTTTCATTTGTCGTTCGACCTTCTTCGCCTTCTCCTGCTCCTTGTCTGTATCGACTAATCCTTCGAGTCGTCGTAGTGCAGCTTCGACGTCTCCAGGTTCTTCTTCGTCTTCACTGTCGAGTAAACCTTCGAGAATAAAGTTTGGAATCACGGTGACTCCGACTTCCCCTCCTTCCTCGTCGTCGACGAACAGAACCGACTCGCGTTCTTGACCTCCATACGAGAGTCGAGATCCGTTTCCGAAACCGTAAGAAATTTCGCTTTCGAGGGAACTTCTGATCGATTGAGGAACTGGAGGTGGACCATTCGCAGCTGAACGGAGGTTGTGAGCGTTTGGAAGGCGTTTAAGCGTTCGCTTTACTTCGACTACATCTTCGTCGTCTTCATCCGAGTCGTCGAGATCGTCTAACTCGATTCGAGTTGAGGTAGGTCGACCGAAAGGACCGGTGCCGGACTGAGAGAAGGGTGCGCTGGAATAGGTTTCTGGATCGAAGATTGGTAGAACTGGAGGAGGAGGAGGAGGAGCGACGGGTGTGATCGAAGGAAAGCTGTATTTGGTCGAGGGAAGGGCTGCCGAAGAGGCAAAAGTAGAAGGTGGTGTTAGGATTCCGAGACCGAGTTGATCCGAATTCGAGTTCGAAGGAGAGTCGCTGGTGGTTGAGGAATCGATCGAGAGAAGTTCGTTCGTCGTTTGCGAGATCTTAGGAGTTGTAGCATCGTTCGCTTCGTTTTCGTTTTCGGTCTCGAGAGAACTCTGATCCACAACGAGTTCCGGCAAATTGTGTACAGTTGCTTGTGGTTCGATCTCTTGTCCTTCCTGCTTGATGTTCCAGTATTCGAGATATTTCTCTAGTCCTCCTTTGACCCAGAGCAAATCTCCCATCTCGCTTTGCTCAAATTCGACATCCTCTCCTCCCGCTTCACTACCGAGACCGACGTTCGAAGAAGTACGGTGACCAATCATTCGTTTGAAGCGTCCGAAAGTACCTAGGGCCGAAGCGAAAGAACGGGCGATGGGATTTTGGGAAGTGCCGGGAAGTGGAAAAGCGGGTTCCGAAGAAGAAGTACTCGAGGCTAAGGCTGGGTTTGCTGGGGCTGTCGAATTCTTACGAGAGCGGAAAGTGCCGAACTTGAAAGAGGTCGACGCGGGAGGTGGAGATTTCGAAGTTGCGCGTAGTGCCGAATCGACCATCTCGAGATCTACATCCTCCTCACTCAATCGAGGTTCGACGATTTGTGGCGCTTCTTGCGTCGTCGGCGTAGGAACTCCTCCTCCTGGTTGTCTCCCTAGTACGAAAGTTTCTTTACATTTCCTAACCGTCTTTTTCAGGTTCTTGATCAATCTAGCATCTTTCTGATTTTCCCTGAAGTTTGGATCTTTTGCACTGGCATTCAACCATCCCGTCAACCCACTTCTCATCTCTTTCGAAGGGTAAAAATCGTCCATGAAATGATTCAAGAGCCAGTAACGAAGAACGACGAAAGTTCGGACTCGCACGACTCGCCGCAGAGCGTCATCCTCCGATGACGTCGAAGGTGACATCGCCCAGTCGAACCGAGTGAGTAGAAGATGTAGGAGGTCGAGAGGAGATAGGTAGTGTCGATAAGTGAGGAAGAAGTCGGATAAGAGTTCGACAGAAATTTGCGAGGTCAGTTCGGCGACGAGTCTCTCTACGGTCGCTGCCATTAGGATACGTTGAGCCGAATGCGACGATCCTCCATTAGATCCGACGGAATCTCGTACTGAAGTTGCTGGAGAAGCGTAACCGGATCCGTTTCCGCCGTTCCCTCCTCCTCTTGCGCTCAAACTCCAACGACGAGAGCTCGTCGTAGCTGGACTACCGGAAGCGCTCGTCGAAGGACTCGGGTGAAAGTCGCTCTCGGCGATAGAACCTCGGCGAGGATCAGTGACGAGAGGTGGAGAGGCAATCGAAGGTCTCCGACTATTCGTTGTTGGTACGCTGATCGGAGCGGGAAGTGAGGACTCCTTGTAGCCCCAGATGATGAAGCGAGGGTCGTCTCCGGGAGCGGAATGAACCGTGATCTGTTGACCCGTCGTTTTCGAATGACCCGACGCACTTGAAGCGAGAGATGACGAAGAGGGGAATCGATGATGTTGTCCGAGAGGAGCTGAAGCGAGGACGGGAGGGGAAGATGGAGGAGGTTGAGAATGGAAGACATCAAAAACTTGACAATCTTGGAATCGAGGTCGTTTCGACGAAGTAACCGATCGAGGACTTGGGTCGTCGGCTCTCGCAGTCCTAATCGAGTCGTTTGAAGCAACTTCTCGCATCGTCCTGTCTGAGCTCGGGGTAGGAAGGACTTGCAGAGACGAGAGGGTGGGAAGAGTTGAAGAAAGATTCGTTTGAGGTATTCGAACTTCTGAACCGAATGGGAAAGCTGAGCTAGAATGTCGAGATCTGCTGAGAGGATCTGGTTGTGGTTCAACGAGGCCGGAGAGCTCCTCAACTACTGTAGCTTAAAAAGTGTCAATTAAAGTCGCTCGAATAATGCGAATCAAACGTATACTCACAATCTTCAGGCAAGTCACTCATGTCTACTTCTTTGCTACCCTGTTTCTGTTTCCTCTTCCTTGTCGGAGAATCACTGCCTTTTCTGAACAAATCTGGTAGAGGTGTTCTTGTTAAAGAACTCCCTTTCCTCATGGTTCGCTCGTTTCCCTCCTTCTCTTCATCCGCCACTACCCCGACATCTTCTCTCCAACCAAGAATCCTACCGAGAACATCACCTTGAGACGAGTGTCGAGATTTGCGAAGAGTTGCATCGAGTTGAGAAGCTGAACCGGAGGAAGAGAGTTGAGAAGACTGGGTTGCTCGAGACGGATACGAGTGAGATTCGGTACCGTTACTGAGGGCAGGAGTAGAGCCTGCTTTGCGGAGTTGGTTTCGACTAGGGGAAGGGTGAAGGAGAGACGAATTTGAGTTTTCACTTTCTTTCGTTGGAAACGAGCGCTTCTGTTCTTCCGTCGCTTTCTGCTCTGGTTTGTTTCTCTCTGGGGAAAGAATCGAGTGCGTTGGTAGGAGTTGCGGAAGAGGAGGAGAGATTTGGGCTAAACTTCGATGAACAGCTATCGAAGGGTTCGGGGACAAGTTCAATGGGGAAGATTGTGCCGGAGGTCTTTCGAAGGGCAGGAGTCCTTCAGAGGAATCGAGAGAGGAAGGAGGAGGTGAAGAAGAGGCGTGTGCAGAAAGAGGTCTGAAGGATCAATCTACAGGTTAGCTCGCGTTCATGAGGAGAACGGACGTGTTTCCGGACTTACCTGATCCGGTACAGCGTCCTACCATCTTTATCTACCCTCTTCTGCACCGCGTATTCAACTTTGATGCCTCTTTCCCCTTCTTGTGCCGAATAGAACTTTGCCATACTTCTCGCCGCCGCCTCACTAGTAGTCTCTACAAAGCTTCCATCTACTGCTATAGCCAGATCACGCCGCGTTGTATCGGTTCGAGGTGATGAAGGTTGAGCGTTTGGGAAGTTGTGAGATGTTGATGGAGACGCATCGAGGTCAAGGAACGAAGTCGGTAGAGGTTTACGACTGCTGTCCGGAGACATGGGGTATCTTGCGAGCCCCTAGAGGCGTGTAGATAGTTGCGGAATGATGTGATCGAGAGAGCGGCAAGAAGAAAGGGGGGTGTTTTAGGAGGAGGGGCTTCAGGAGCGACGAAGGCGAATTTGTCGTAGAGGAGTCGTGATTAGCGTCGTAAGGGTATAGAGGAGAACAGGCTTGAAGCGTAAAATGTGAAGAGAGAAGGTGAAGAAGTCAAAGTTTCCTGCATGGAGGGTTTTGGGAAATTCGCGATCGTTCCAGCGTTCTGTTTTCTGTGTCTCGACACGGTACTCAGAGCGGTATCGAAAGTGAATGATAGATCTACTCACAATCGCCCGTTGCATCGATTGAGAAAGCGAGGAAACAGTAAATTGGAAATTCGCTTCGCAAAGAAAACCGAAAGCTTGACGATTCTCGCACTTTTTTCTACTCAATTTGATACGACACTGATCTTGCACAACACAGGCAAGGTACTATAGAGATATAAATACAACCAAGCGATTCGGTTGAGAGAGGGGAAGAGAAAGAGAAGAGAAAAAGGCTTCGTTGGTTCGTTTCGAACGCCTTTCCAGGGACGTAAACGGTCATCAAGCTTCGGGTACCTGCTGAAACCCAATTGATTAGATCATCATACCGCCCGTGACTTCGAGCGTGTGTCCATCCACGTAAGAAGCGAGAGGAGAGGCAAGGAACAAAACTGCTTTCGCAGCCTCTGAAGCAGTACCGGGCCTTGCTAGGGGGACTATCACGCACAGTGGGCAGTACGAGAGTGTCAGTAGACTGATAGAGCGAGAGGTAGAGGGAAGAAATCGAAATGAGCCACTGTGAGGGTAAGTTTCAGGTTTGTTGTCAGCCTTTTTGGGACCACTAGGGATACCGAGAGCGATCTCTGGGCAACGAGAAGCAAGGGTGTGTCGTTAGCTAGTCTTGAGCGGACGGAGAACGGAAGGAGAAAAGGAAGCTTACTTTGTCCGTTAACTTCAATAGCTTCTCCGAGTTCCTTAGCCTGCGTTAGACGAGTTTCCACGTGACCGAATGCAACCTGGTAGCAATGAGACTGTCAGCAGAAGATAGAGATGGGTGGAGAAAAAGCTCGTAAAGGAGCAAGCTCCTCCGCACGAAAATCACAGAAACTCACCGTGTTTGCTCGTACATTGAATGCACCCCACTCTTTCGCAATGCTGCACCGAGGCGAAACATGGAACATTGTCAGACTCCCACTTGCAAAGAGTCCAAGAAAGATGGAACTCACGTCTTAGTTAGACCAATAATTCCTGCTTTCGCGGTGGCATAATTCGCTTGACCGACATTTCCGTGAAGACCTTCATCGATGCGAGCAGATGTCAGAATAGAGGCAAGTCGAATAGTGGAAAGTGGGAATCTCTTGCTCACCAGCGACGGAAGAAACATTCACAATCGACTTGTTCTTCTTGATATCTTCGGGCTTCTTCCCACGCATGTAGGGAGCAGCTTCCTGAGTAAGAGGGAAACTCGCATTAGAATTGTTCTGTCAAAATAAGTCCTGAGGAGAGTAAGGGGAACTCACTCTGACGATTTTGAAAGGTGCTACGTTGTGAACTTCGAGCATCAGACGGTATCCTTCATCGGTTGAGGTGTGTAACATCTTGTCAAACTGTGTGTGCGAGACGTTGTCAGCGATTCCTGAACTCGTTGAGCGAGATAGCATTGATCTGAAAAAAGAAAACGAACAGTGAAACCTGCGAAACAAAGACGAATGGATCAGTAATGTTCGATCGCAGCAATATGGGTGATAGAGGACTCACCAGCATTGTTGATGATATGGTTGATACCACCGAAAGCCCTGGGGACGCAAAAGAAATCGAGGAAATGTCAGTTTTGCAATTCCTGTGAGCACCGTTCCGTTCTTTCTCGCGTTCTTTCTCGAGAGTCGCGTCCGCTACCTCTCTTCCCCAAGAATCACCAACTAATCAACGGCTGGGAGGAGGAACTAACTTGACGGTCTCCTCAATCAACTTTTTAGCGAATCCTTCTCCAGTGACATCTCCACCGACGACGATCGCTTCTCCTCCATTCTTCTTGATCTCTTCAGCTACGACTTGAGCTTTCTTGGGGTCGAGATCTGATACTACTACTTTAGCTCCTTCCTTTGCGAACAAGAGAGCGACTTCTCGTCCGATACCTTGAGCGGCCTTCGTACAACAACGCGAGGAAGGTCGAGTCAGCTCGAGAGGATAGCCAGAGGTGTCATTAAAGACTTACACCGGTTACGATAGCAACTTCTCCAGCGAGGAGACCTTTAGGGTGAGAGAGAGATGAGGAGATTGCTCCGAGACGTTGTTGGGCTTGAGACATGGTAGTGACTGGTAGGGCCTTGAGTAGACTGATTTGAAAGTGTTCAAGAAAGATAGAAACTGAGCGAGAAAGCCGGAGGAGAGAAGTAGAGCTTAACGGCAATCTCGCACCACTTTTCGAGCCGAAATCGTTCGCGGAAAAAAGGTTCTCCCGAATCTGACAACCAGCGAAACAACCGAGAGCAAGATATGGATATAGTAATATATGTATTGTATAACAGTAGAGTAATGCGGTATTTGCGTCAGATGTAGAGAGAGACTGGAACCATAGTCGTACAAATAAAAAGAGAACCCGTTCACGTATTCAACTTTAGCCACCAATTCTCGCCTTCACCTTGAAGCTCAGTCGTTCCAGCGACTGCTTGACATCTCTCCCTACTCCCACTATCATTACTGTTCGTTTGATCCGCCGAAACTCGACCTCTACTTCCCGTCGCGAATTCTCTAACCTCCTCCTGCTGTTGGTGCTTGTTTAGATCCCAACCCCAACTTTCCAACCCCTCCTCGCCTTGGTAGACCTCACCTCCTTGACGCTGCTGTTCCAATTTCTCGCCAAACTCTTGAAGCATCAACCCTTTGGTCTGTTCAATCCTCTTCTCCCAGCCTGCCATCGCATCGTGGACTGGAGTCGAAGTCGGTGTTGCGGTAGGTTCAAACGATCCCAATCTTGCAAAGTACGACTCGTCGATTCCGTAACGTTCGAGGTGTATATCCCCCGAGTCGAAAGAGGGAGGAAAGTTGAGAGGTTGTTGTTGATTTCGAGTGAAATCTGGGAAGTAGAAAGATGCATCTTGATCTTGCGACTGTGATTGTGATTGTGATTGTGACTGTGAGAAAGAGTGAGAAGTCGAAGAGGAGGATGATGGGGGTGGAAATGAAGAAGAATCGCTCGGAAGAGGGAGAGGGAAAGATTTCGTCGAGGAATCGAATTCGCCAGAGGGGGAAAGAACGAGTCCAGCGAAATCGGATGAAGCTATACCGACTGATGAGGGAGGAGGTTCAGGATAAGAAGTAGGAGTCGAGACTGTCCATTCGGTGGGTTGAAATTCGAAAGAAGGAACTGTCGAACTCGGGAGGGAAGATTCGCCGGTAGAAGCGGGAGTCGAGGAAGGAGGAAGTGGAGCGATGGTTGAGATCCATTCGAGAATGTCGAGATCGGTTTGTTGAGGTTGGAGTTCAGAGAGGGCGCCGAGAGGATCTTCTTCTTCCTCGACCGAGTAGGAAGTCGTTCTTTCGAGAGGAGGGGTGTAGCCAGAGTAAGCAGAGTAGGCGGAAGGAGCGGTAGATGAATACTCTGCCATTGGAGGAGCGTAGGCGCGAGGGATGGCATAGTCACAACTCGGGAGAGAGAAGCTGGAGGATGAAGGATCCGTTTGCTGAGGTGCAAAGTTTGCGTAATCGTTGCAGTTGTCGACGGTCGAGTTCATCGAGTTGGCAAAGTCGTTGAAGCTCTGAGGGTAAGCCGGTAGAGGCGGAATGTTGCTGTTGTTATTCGTTTCTGCTTGCCTCGTCTCTGATTCCCTTCGCTCCATTTCCTTCTCTCCTCCTTCTTCCTCTTCCTCCTCTGCCTCTTCTGCTCCATACATTTGTGCCAATCCACTTCTCTTGCGTTCTTTGACTGGTCTCATAGCGACGGGAGGAGGGAGAGGTTGGTGTTCTTTCTGAATCGAAGGTCGTCGAATTGGTTCTTTGAATTCTGGTGAATCTGCTCCTTCACTACTGTGACTCGCTGCGCTGGTACTGACTGCACTATCTGGTCTTCCTGGGCCCGATGAGGATGCAGATGAAGTTGCTTCGAGTTTCTCAAAGTCCCGGAAGAAGAACGCTGAAGCGAGATCGGAATTCGAGATTGGTTGAGGAGAGAGAAGGGACGCGTCGCCGCTGCTGCCATTTCGAGGAAGGGGAGGATGAGGATGCTGATGAGTGGCAGGGTAAGGAGAGAACTGAGAGGAGTGATGCGTAGGATGGTGAGCAGAGTGTCCGTGAGAGAGATCGTGAGGGTCCTTGGCGGTTTTTGAATCTTTGCGACGAGATTTACTGACACTCTTCTTTCTTCCTACCGTCGCTAGATCCTCCTCCTGACTTGTGTCGTTTGACGTCGATCCAGGGAGGGGAGGATGGTTGGCGGAAGACGCGGAGGAGCGAGAGCGAACGGAAGAAGCGCGGCGAACGAGTGCCATTGAAGCTGTATCTGCAGCTCC
This sequence comes from Sporobolomyces pararoseus, assembly GCA_010758995.1. Taxonomy (NCBI): domain Eukaryota; kingdom Fungi; phylum Basidiomycota; class Microbotryomycetes; order Sporidiobolales; family Sporidiobolaceae; genus Sporobolomyces; species Sporobolomyces pararoseus. The sequence continues at coordinate 522,728 of RSDY01000011.1, forward strand.
ATTCGGTAGAGATCTTACGAGATCGGGTTCGATGACTTGTTTCGAAGTTATGTCAGCATACCTATATAGAAATAGAAAAGGGATTCGACTCACGGTCAACTACACAATGAGTGCAAGTTTTGTGCGAGTTGCTCTCCTTCCTGATTGTCCTACAAGTCTCGCAAGATGAGATTGGCCTTCCACGCTTCTTGACCTCGAACAACTCCCTATCTCCGTGATTACAATTCGCTTGCCTGTGCCCCTTGATGCATGCAGCACAACTAAACTTGATTCCTTCGATCAACATTTCTGATTTGCGATTCGTCGAAGCGGTAGATGCAGGTTCTGAAAGGTAGTTGAGCCGCGTCTACTCAACGCTAGAGGGGAATGGGACGGAGGAGGGGACTTGACCGATAATCGATCTGAACTTTTCTTTAACTTCTAGTGAAGGTTCATTGCTGCTGTGGGAGGTAGTGAAGATGGCGAGGACCAGTAGAGGGGAGTCCCCCTTGAAAGTGAGCTTGAGTTTGAGCGACTAGTCCAAGTTCGAGATGGAGATTGAAGATCAAAAAGGGGTTGGAATTTTGAAGCACGAGGATCCTTTTGCTCCTTCAACGACGATGCACGATTTCCTACAGTTCTACGATCCTCAGCAGATACTCGGTGTACTTTCAAAACTCTCCGCATACAGCTTCAGGCGCGCAATCATCGGTACAACTCTCGCTCTGTTCGCCGGCGAATCGTTGCTCAGCCATTTCAATTCCGAGTACTTCTCGACTGTTGCTTTACGACTCTGGTCTATGGTCTACACAGAGTGCTCGAAAGTATCTGAAACGGGGATTTCACGGGAGATGTGAGTGGAAGAGGGAGGTGGTTTCTCTCACGGGGTCCTCCACAAGCTCGCTCAGAACTGTTTCCGGAAACTCGAAGATCTGAATCAGGTACGTGAGACTGGAGTGCACGGACAGGAAACAAAAATTCGAATGCCTGCAGGCCTGAACGTCAAGAAATCGGAGCTCCTCTCTCGGGTTTCGAACCCTCTTCGACTTTCTCGTCTTTCTCACTTGCTCAGCATACAGAATGTCGCGACATTTTCAGGACTCGCACACCTACTCAGCATACTCCCTGATGCAAGTGACGACGAGGAACACACTCGATCTCGCTTATCGACATCACAAGCCTCTCGCTTTAGCAGGTATTCCCGGACTCGTGAGCCTCGCACTCGATGGTTACGATACTTCAGACCCTCGGAATGTCCCACAACCTCTCAGATTGATACTATGCAACATTCCTATCGTACAAAGCTTGGCCGTGAGTTTCGCTTCAGCCCTTTTCTTACTAGAGTATTACTGCAACGAGCTCAGAAAGATGTATGAACGGATTTGACAGGATCTTGAGAAGCATTCTTTCTTCGAATTGGGGTCAACTCCGCAGGACGGGGAGAGTGGTGAAAGTGACCTCTTGCGAGTGAGCTTAACTGGTCTCACCTGCCTCATCTCCTGACGGGAACCTAATCGTCGTCCTCAACACCACTTATCTCACTGTATCTTGCAGATGTGGACACCTTCAGGCAATACCTTTCAGGCGCACGGCATTCAACTCGTCGATGGATCAGTTTCGCTTCGATATTCTCAACTCTTTAGAACCCGTACAGACAACTCGAATACTGTTCCTCTCGACCTTACCTACGCCAAGGGAACCCTTCAGCTTCTACAAGCCGTCTCGACCCTACACTCTCGCGTTCAAGCCGGCGTTCCGACAGACGATCCCGTCCAATTTTGGAGTATTCTTACCATTCACGCCCTGATGAGTTTGGTGGCACTTTCAGGTCGAGGAGATCTTGGACTTACGCCGCTAGAAGTAGCGAAGCTGCATCTCCAATTACCTCACGGTTCTCAGGAACGTCAAGCGATTCTCTTTTTAAACGGTTTCACGAACGTTGGTGGAAAGGAACGTAGAGTTGGATTACTGCGAGGCACGAGCCGCCTAGTATATGCTCTAGGAGATATGGTAGCCATCTACATGGGGATGTCTGAAGGAGAGTTCACGGAAAGCATGGGTCAATCGTTGCGAAAAGCTTCGGGCTTGTTATCTGTGAGTCTCTCGCAGGCTTTCGATTCTTTGCCCTGTCATCCAGAAAGCTCACTCTTTGTCTCTCGACAGACTCTGCTGTTGCAAAGTAGGAAGAGTGACGTCGAGGTTCGTCGAATTATTCTTTTTTCGTGACCGGATTGCAGAGGAACTGATGTCTTCGATCTTCAGATGTACGGCGTCATCAACTCACGATCCTCCACTCCATACACTCCCTCTACCCGTCGTGTTTGAAGCGTCTATCTCAATTCTTTCTCAAGTCCTCCTTCGAATTGTAATTCAATCGCACCATCTGTTTAGTCTGTCGAGAAAGATCTCGGTACAGGTAGTTGTGAGGCGAGAGCATGAAGGAGCCTTGCTCGGTAGTTTGTACGGTGCTACCGAGATCGCCTGTGAACGAAAGAGGAGAGGGAACCAGGAAAAGAGAAGAAAGTAACAACAAGAAAAGGTCAGACTTGCTCAACAGACTGAAACAGTAAAGCTTTGAAAGTCTCGTACCGGTGTGTGGCACGCGAACGAAGTCGCTCGAACAGCGTTGTCTGAATCCGAATTTCTTTTGCGAAGACAAGAGAAAAAAGAAGAAAAAAGGGGGAAAAAAAGTGGCCTGGTGGCGAGCAAGCAGTTTTAAGCTCTCCTAGAAACCTGATCAGGTCGGAAAAAATATACACCAAAGCGTTACAAAGAGGAGAAACTTATCATCACAATTCTGCTGAAGTAAATCTCAATTCCTCCCGCGACAATTACTCGATTCGACCAACAGTACTGCCCATCTCCTTCTTGCACTATCATCCCAACTTCTTTCTCAACAATCACGGTTCCGTTGCATTCTTCAAACTATAGACGGACCAGTCTCGCTCAGGTAATTCGGTTTTAACGAGTTCCAATCGCTCCGGATCGAGAGACTCGATGTCGAGAGGTGGAAGGGTTACTTCAGCTTCGCCAGCGTCACTTCTGACCTCTCGGAGCCAAAGCAATCCGTTGTCCTTCTGGTTGGAAGTTGAGAGGATTGCTCGATTGCTCTTCTCGACCCAACAATCTTCCAGATTCTCCAGCGCTTCTTGAAATGTTCCCACGATTGCTACTCGATTATCTTCCACCACCTTAGCCAAATGTCGCAGTTGATTGACTCGGAGAGGTTCGTCGTCGGAATCGTCAACGTCAACGTCCTTCGTTAAAAGTCGAGGCTTTTTCCAATCTTCCATTCCTCGTCCCCTCCACATCCCAGGCTCGTTATCTACTCGAACACCTCTTTCGCCCACGTAGAAATCGAGGACGAGGAGTTCGAGATGCACGAGTCGGGCGGGTCCGTATAAGAGGGTGAGGAAACCGACGGGTGAGATTGCTCCTCCTCCGAGACGGATCTTTTCGAGTAATGGAAGTTGCTGGAGAGTCGAGTGGATCGTTGACGAGTAACATTCGTCTTCGAGCTCGAGGGAACGGAGGTTGCTGAAGCGAAGGAGGGGTAGATCGACAGGATGGATAAAGGAGGAACGGGTCGTAGCGAGCGTGAGGGATTCGAGAGTGGACGGGAGGGCGGGCAGACAGTAAGAGAAGCTTACATCATCGAAGTAGGTAGTGCTGAGCTCGAGACGGAGAAGTGCAGGACACATTTTGACTAAACCGACGACACTCCCATCTTCAGCTCCTTGCCCCTCGACAGCGAGGTTCTTGACTCTTACTAATCTGGGATTCTCCTCCACATCGTATCCATAATCTAGGATCGGCCAGTTGAGCACCTTGAGCGTATCGAGTGATGGAAGAGCGGAGAGAAAAGAGAAGTAATCCGGATCTACGAAGCCGTCTGCATTCTTCGCCGCCTTTAATGAGACAGATTTCACTGACTGAAGGAGTCTGAAGATCTGCGTACATCGACGGTCGACTTTGAAAACATGGGATTGAAGGTCGAGATGTTGAAGATTTGGGAGAAGAGGGAACAGTTTTTCGAGGACTCCAATCGATTCCATCGATCTTCCCTTCTTTCGCTCGAGATCAAGTGATCGGACTATTTTCCCCTTCTCCTTGCTACCTGAGAGCGAGGAGATGAAGGATGCGACGGATGATGGAGAGGAGAGGGAGACCCGTCGAAAGAGATGTTTCTGATGGAAAGGGAGCAGACGTTTCGAGATAGGCATAGGAGGAGGAGGAGAGGTACAATATGCGTGATCGAAGATGTCTTCTAGTAACTCGTTGGGGAGTCGAGAGAGGTGATCGATTCGAGTTGACTGATTCGAGAGGAAAGAGACGTGTTTAGCTCTCAGAACGAGGTTTAGGGAGCAGGATAGCTCACGTTCTCGTGACTGATAGTCTCTGTCGACATCTCTGCTATTCTTTGTAGTGATTTGTCGGGTCGAGGTGAAGAGTCGAGAAGAAAGAGATGAAGTCGGAATCGCAAGCTCTTTTCGCTCCTCTCGAACCTCGAACGACCACGAAGAAGTGCTTCAACCATTCAGTGATACTCTTGATCTAATAAGCACGCGTATAGCTGTCCGAGTAAACCTTCTGTGCTCCGCTTTCTCCTCTTCGATCGACTTCCCTTCGCAGCTCTGCCTTGAAGGATCGTGGTGTCGCAGTCTCTCGAGCTCTCTGACTCTCCGTTCACGAAGCTAGACAATCGAAGCCGTCGCAATTATAGAAATTCATGTAATTGCTGAACAAATGAACCGATAGAAAAAGCTTTGTATAAAATTCCGAAAATTTGAGAGAGTGAGACTGCGAGAGCGTGCTTAGACGATAGCTACTGTATCGTTGTAGGGGTGTTGAGGATCGTAAGGGAATTTGCGAATGTTCGAGTCTCCTTGGTAAGAGTAATAATTGGGTTGGAGAGCGGTTAGATTGACTTGACCTTTGACAGGATCGGCTCCGAAGGTGTGAACATTCGAAACGATCTATAGAATCGAGGTCGATGCGGTGAGCTCGAGCACTTGGTGAGAGAGAAGAGACATTACACACATAATCGTTGCTCGAATTGTAATTCAATCGAACCATTTGCTTCGTTTGTCGAGAGGGGTCTCGGTACAAGTAGTTGTGAGGGGAGAGCATGAAGGAACCTTGAGCAGTAGTTTGTACAGTGTTCCCCAAGTCCTGTCATTGTGAGGAGGGCGAACCGAAACGTCAGCAAAGAGCCGATTCAAGGCAAGGCAGCAGGGAAAACAGGACCAACACCCGCAGTTGGTAAATGAACCATTCCGAGATTGACTGTAGTGCGAGAGAACAGGGTAAGATCAAGGAAGGGAAGAGCGGAGAAAGTGGAAAACGGAAGAGAACGGAAAAAAGTCAGTCTCAATCTCGAAAACCACGCACACAGCTTGGAACACCTTCTACTCACCCCAGAGAACTAGATCCTCCTGTACGAGATCCTCTCCATTGAAATATTTCCCGAAATCCACGACCGGGTTGTAGGGATCGTAAGCGTTAGAAGCGTGAGCGACCGAAAACTCTGAGTCGTGGTGTTTTGTGACGTAAAGGTGGTGAGTTGCGAAGCCCATCGTATCAACAAGGTTGGATGACTCGTTGAAAGGGAGATGAATTCCGGAACCGCGAGAAGGCATAATCCTCCAAGCTCGATCTTCTCCGAATTTGTTCTTCTCATCCTTGCTGTAGACGAGGTATTCTGTGAATCCTTGCCAGTTCAATTTGGAGTTGTCCTCGTTGTCGAGCTCCGATCGTACAAGTTTCATCGTCTTGCGAGGTTTGGGAGACCAAGGATACTTGATCTCGTCGGCAACAACCTTGTGGAAACCGACGGTGTTGTTGGTACCGAGGATATCGACGTCGACTTTCCAGTTCAGAACGTGAACGTGCATACTTCCGGAAAGACCGTCGTGGATGTGGTAACCGTAATCTTGGCTGTGAAAGGAGAAGCGAGTCAGTCGAGAGGGAAGTATCGTGGCCAAGTTGTGAAGAGGCGACGTACTTTTGAGCGTAGTAAGCAGATTGAATATAGCCTGAAGCGGAAACTGATACTTCAACAGTTCCATCGAGATCTGTAGCGAAAGAAAAGAGGAATGAGCCTGATAGCCTTCGACGGAAATACAAAGAACGGGCTGGAGCAGGACTTACAGAAGCTGTAGGTGAACGAATAATCTGTCGGAACACATCACTTGTGAGTACAAGAGAAAAGAGTAACTAAAAATACGGAAAAGAGAGACTCACCGTAGTTTCCAACAGTCGAAGCACTTCTCATTTTAAAAGCGATATTCTTCGTTGAAGAAACGTATTGACCGTTTGAGTGCCGTTGCATAGGGTAAGACTCATCGTGCTCGAAGAAGCAAATCGATTTGCGATGAGTGGTAGAGATCTCGTTGGCGTGGAAAGTCGTGTCGACGTATTTTGCGTAAGCGGGGCAGTCGTAACCTTCGACGAGTTCGAAAGCGTAAGGTCCAAATCCCTGAGAGGGGAGCAATAGATAAGTGTCAGCGTAGACACGAAAGAGAACGTAGGAAAAGAGACACTCACGTAGAAAGTATCGGCGTAAGAAGTTCCAGATTGAACGGGATCATTTCCAGCATCTGCAAATGAGAAAGAACCAAAGTGTTAGATCTCGTCGAGTAGTCGTAGCAAGAAGATAGCAAACGTGCAGTGGGCAAGCGCCTCTGTCAATCCGAGCTCGTAAACGATACGTTCTCCTTTGTACTTGAGGTCCCAGATTCTCATTCCGCTATCCCTCGAGAATCCCCAAAAGAAGCTGAAATCCATCCATTCGACGTATTGCGAGTCTTCGTCGATAGCGAAGCGTTGTCCTCCGGGAGCGATCTGTTGAGGAGGAGGTCGCTCGTCGTATTTGAGCTCGGGTCCGTCTCGATCAGTTCCAATCCAAGATTCGTTCGCTCCGATGTTTCGAGTGGTGACTTCGACTTGGCCAGCTTTGAAAGCGTGAAGGAAGTCTTGACTGGTAGGGTAGAAGATACCGTTGTGAAGCCATCCTTCGTGTTTCCACTCGGAAGGGTTACGACCGGTGATATCGAGTTTGAGGTAGAGACCTATCGACCAAGAGATCCGTTGAGATCAGCTTGAATGCTCATTTTACACGATTTGTACACATCTTTTTTAGAATCAGGATCAGGCTTACCTTGAGGTAGAAGAGTTTCACCATCGAAGATGTTTTCCGGGATTTGCCAGTACCCTCTCCAGCTAATTGTACGACCGTCCTCGTACCAGAGAGGATCTACAAGCGAGAGTACAAGTCAATTGGCGCGATAGGGAGTGTGAAAAAAACGGCGCAACGCCGCTGAGGCAAAAGGTCAAGACCAGTCACTTCGGCTGCGATCGCCCTGTCCGGCTAACAGGGAGGATAGAGAGAGGCGGAAGACTAACCGATTCCCCAAATATCAAACTTTTCACTCTTCGCACCGAGAAGCGTCTCGACGATTTCGTCGATCTCTGGCGTGATGACCTCGGATCGCATCCACTCCTCGACAGCATCCGAGTCAGCATCGTGGTTGTTGATTTTCGAAGAACCTTTGGTCGATCTGAAGCCGTAAGGTGAAGCAGTCGAGTTTTCCGACAAGGGGAGAGGTCCGACGATGTAATCCTCGAGATATGGTTGTTCGAAAGCGTTGAACATGATACTAGCTACGGCGTAACGAGGAGGAATCGTAGAGTTTCCGTCGAGGTAATGAAGAGATTCCTGTCGAGCGAGAAAAGGATCAGCTCAAAGTTTCTCGAGAAAATCGCTAGAAAGTCGAAACTTACAGTCTTGTTAGGCGTAGCTAGATCGACAACCGAAATCATGTTGTCCCAAGATCCTGCTTCATCAGCCGAAGTCAAGTTGAGACTCGTTTGATTGTGCAAGAATGAAACGACTGAAGCAGCTTCTCTGCGAGAATCGAAAGGACTTTGATTAGCGAGGCCTTTTCGAACGAGAAAGAGAATGAGGCTCACTCAGATGACAAAGGAGCCCAGATATTGGTCTTGGGAGCCTTGACAGTAGGAGTATCGTAGGTTGAGGAAGAGTTGGACTTGAGTTGGACTGCGAGATTGTTGAAGGAAGAAGAGACGTAATCCGGTACGACAGGTCTAGCCCGCAAGGAAGGGTATCGGATGGAAGGGAGCCTATCGACGAAGAAGAGTCAGGAATGGAACATCGACCTATCGAGAGTGAGAGAGAGGGGAAACCAACTTGGGAGAAGGAGCAGCGAGAACTCCGACTGCTAGTGTCGCCAGGTTTAAAGCAAGCGACTTCATCTTGAGGACGTCGATTGATAGTGTCAAGTGTTGTCGGAAGAGAGTACAGAGAGAAGTAGAAAGAGTGGTTGGCCGATAGGAAGTTGGAATCTAGGAAATTGAGACTGCATGAATTGGGGTTCGACAGAAGCAAGTTCTATCGAGATAAGCGGCTATTCGAGGTAGGCGCTCTTTGTTTCCATATGGTTCGCCAGATTCCGGCGTTGTATCCGTAGCTTATCTCTGAAACTTTAGTACCCGGACGAGTTTCTTCGAGAAGAAGAAGAAAAACGGCTCACCTTCCCCTCCCTATCTCTTTGTTTTCCGATCATTTGCCGCATTCAATGAGTGCTCAGCTAGCATTCGAGCTCGTTTCCTTACGGGCCCTAGCTGTTGAAGTAGATCAATATTTTGATTCAACATCTTTCAGTGCCTGTATCGCAACGTTGAGCAAGCACGTCGAGACTGAGACGGTGTATCGTAGTCTGATGTTGATCAATTGAGCTTCGTTCGCTCGTTGCTGCATGTAGAATCAGAGTAAGAGGGGAACTTCAGTTTTCTCCTTATCGGATTCCAATTTTCATGGGAAGATGTTAGTCTGTCTTGGCAGGGCGATCTACTTTCAGCTTCTTTGCGGACTGTACGGTAAGCTCGAAAGCCGTCGGCGAAATTTACGGAAACACTATACCCGCGGAGGTATCGTTTCAATTTTCGTTGATTAAGCTTTACTCGCAGAGCATCATACGTAGTATCTACTCGAAATGCTCTCTGAATGCTAGGCAAGCTTGACTCTTTTACAGCGACGTCACGTCGTCTCGATGAACTTTTTCTGAAATCGTTGATCTTCATCTGCCTTCTCCTCAAAGATGCGACCTACTTCAATCTTACGGCAGACAATCTCACCACACTCGAAAGAAGGCTACCAGAAGGCGCTAGCAGCAGCAGAAGCACTCGTTCGAAGAGGAGACCCAGAAGCGATCTACGCCTCTCATTTCTACCCTTCTAACCTCCGACCTGCGTACCTAGCACTCAAGGCGTTCAATGTAGAGCTAGCTGGATTACAAGATCAAGTCTCGAATCAATTGGTGGGGAGAATGAGGTATCAATGGTGGAAAGATGCTATCAAAGGAGTTTACGAAGTCAGTAGCCACTCACTTTGTACTAATTAGACTGCTCAGAGCTGATCTATGAGCCGGAACGATTAGAACAAACCTCTACCCCATCCTCTGACAACGTTGTTGGCGAGTTTACCTCAACGAAATTCTCTCTCTCAATACCATTTCAACCGACTCATCAACGCTCGAGAAGCTCATTTCCTTAACCCTACCTTCAACACTTTGCAAGACTTGGCCGACTACAGCGCTGGAACTCAAGCTTCTCTCCTTTACCTCCTACTTCAAGCGACCGCAGCCGGAACTTCGACAAATCTAACAACGGGAGGAGGACTGCGGCATGCTAAACCTTTCGAACATACTGGAATGGAACACTCGATAGATGGCATAGCGGGAAACGCAGGAGGAGGTCAATTGAAAGAAGCGGACGATCTGACTTTGGATCACGCCGCGAGTCATTTAGCTGTAGCGATGACTATTTCTACTCTGTTACGTTCAATCCCTCATCATGCTGTTAAACGAGTAAACGTGATACCTCTCGAAGTTGGTGAGTTTGTATTCTCTCCCTTCACGAGAGCATCGACTGATTTCTCTCTTATTTGACAGCTTCTCGACATCAATTACGAGAAGAATCTCTATTCCGCCAAGGACCCTCAGCAGAAGGATTACAAGACTGTGTAGCAACTCTTGCCGGAATCGCTCAAGCGGAACTCCGTACAGCTCGAGAATGCTTCGAAGGTACGACTGGAGTACCTCGTCGAGCAACTCCCGTTTTCCTTTCAGCTGTGAGTTTCCATTCCATCTATACTTTCATTTCACGCTCGAGCTGACGAAATTTCGAGAGCAGACACCAACTCGTTCATTCTTGGACAGATTGAGCTCGGCTAAAATTGATTATAACGTATTCGATGGAACTCTACAGAAGAGGTATTGGAAGTTACCGTTCCAAGTATGGGGTGATGCTAGAAGGAATAGATTCTAGAATGGAACAACCTGAAATGTTTTTCGGAACCATGCTCGAAAATTGCGTTTCGAGATCTCGTTCGTGTTCTTCCGGATTCTCTTTCGACGGTATCTCTTCTGCTGGCGGAAGGGTATTCTGCGTACGACCTCGTCATTCATTACTTCGGACGAATCTATGCGCTCTGACCCTTGTTGTACAGAATAAAACGAAAGCATTACAAGGAAAAATTGAAGAAAAAGGATCCTAGTTTCCTCCTGCGAGCTTGCCCCAATCTTGTAAAACTGATCCTTTCTCCAGCCTTCTGGACGCTCAGCACTCCCTCTGCTACCTCAGACCGTACACAAACCAATCTCGCTCCGGTAATTCAGTCTTAACGAGCTCGAGGTCTCGTAGATCGAGAAGGGGAAGGTCTAGTCCAGAGCCAAGTGCATCGTATCGGACGTCGTAAAGTCGATGGAAGTTGGTTTGACTGTCACGATAAGCTGAGAGAACCGCTCGGTTGTTCGCTTCGATATGATAATCTTCCAGATTTCTCAACGCATCGTGAATCGTCCCCTCAATCCTTATCCCTTCCTCGTTTGCTACTTGAATCATTCGTTTGAGCTGACCAGCTTGAAGCGGATGCTCGTCTCGATTCCGGGTCTCAGCCTCCTTGGTTGACGCTCGAGATTTTCTCCAACCTACCATCTCGGGACCGTCGGGCAGCTGACTGGTATTACTGACTCGAATGCCTTCTTCACCAACATGGAAGTCGAAAGTGGCAGATGTGAGGTGTACGAGTCGCTTAGATCCGGTGAAGAGGTTAAGGAAATCAACGGGAAAGATCGATCCTCCTCCGAGGCGGACCTTTTCGAGTAGTGGAAGTTGCTGGAGCGTCTTGTGGATCTTGTTCGAGTAGATACCGTCGCCGAGAACGAGAGAACGGAGATTGGTGAATCGAAGGAGGTGATCATCAACAGGATGGAAGTAGTAGGACGAATGAGTCGCAGCGAGTTTCAGAGATTCGAGAGTGGAAGGGAGGGCGGGCAGACAGTTTGCGAAGGTTGTTTCATCGTAGTAGGTGGTGACTAGCTCGAGATGGAGCAGGGCCGGACAAAGCGCGACTATTTCGAGTACGCTTTCATCTTCTGCTCCGTTCCCTTCCACGGTGAGGGTCTTGACGCCTTTCAACTCGAAATTGACTTCCTCGTCGAACACCTCGTTATGTAAAATTGGCCAATTGAGCACTCTTAAAGTGTCTAAGGAAGGAAGAGCTGAGAGGAGGGAGAAGTAGTCCGACTCAAAAATACCGTCCGTACTCGGTGTCGCCTCAGTTGAGACAGATGTTACTGTCGTAAGCGTAGTGAAGAGCTTTATTGAACGACTGTTGACTTCGAGATTCACCAGAAGAAGGCCGAGATGCTGAAGATTTGGGAGGAGAGGAAAGAGTTCTTCGAGTACTTCAATCGATTCAACCGCTCCCTCATTGCTCCGATCGAACTCTATCGCTTTGACCATCTTCCCTTTGTCTTTGTCACTCGAGACTGATGTGAGGAACTTCTTGACGCGGGAAGAGGAAGAGAGGTAGACTTGTCGATAGAGCTGTTTCTGGTGGAGAGGGAGAAGATGTTTCGAGATGGGCACGCGGGGAGGAGTGGAGGAGGAATAGGCGTAATCGAAGATGTCTTGTAGTAGTTCGGGAGGAAGTCGAGAGAGGTAATCGATTCGAGTTGACTGAGAAGCCAGACGGAAAGGCGTTCAGCTTTCGGAACGAAGCGGAGAGAATACTGCGGCTCACCTTTACATTGCTAGTAGTCTCTGAAGACATCTCTGGTACCGTTTGTAGCGCGCTGTGAAGTTGAAGTGAACAGTGAGAGACAAAGACTTCAACTCGGAATTCGACACTTTTTCGTCAGTGCTTTGACCCTCCCGACCGCATTTGACTCGAGTCCTAGACATGTCTAGACGCCGGTCAGGGGTTTGCGAGAGCTCCAGCGAGTCGTGCGACATCGTTCCCGGTTTCGATTGTTTGAGAGAAATGACAAATCTCGCGTCCCGCAACTTCGCAACTGCCAGTCTCTCGCAGCGACTGACTTGATTGCTCTTTCGAACGAGAACGAACCAGTCGACCCGGAGATTGTATCGAAGGAAAGGAGCATGCCGCTACAGCCGCAATCCAAACATTTTTCAAGGCAATCCTCTCTGCTCTCCCTACTCTCGTACCGACTTGCGATTATACGTTGTATGAGCGCACTTTTCCCCAGACCATTTCGTTCAATTCTACTATCAAATGCACAGAGAATCATGTGTAAATCCATGCCAACGAGGAAATTGAAGCTGAATCTTGTGAGTGTTGACCTTGACTTTGCGTGATTCGAGTAGCCTGTGGAAAAGATGTGGAATACAAACTATCAGTCATCCTGCAGATAATCACCAGAAAAGGAGAAAACTTCAGAGCTGTCAAACAAGATCCCTGGAATTCGATTCTAGCATCAATCTCTAGTTCACACTGAGCCTCTTCCCGAGAGAAGAAACTCAGGTGCCGGAAGAACTCTCAACCGCCTTGGTAGGTAGAAGGGAAAAGAGTATTCGGGAGCGTGCAAAAGTTGGGAGGAGGAAGGTGAAAAAGGAACCGAGTTGGGAGGGAAGGGGAAGGTGTGGGAGATGACTGAGGTAGGTGGAATCTTGTTTGACTAGTTCTGAAGCTCTCTTGAGGTGTTTCAACTCACGAGTCGAAATTAAAGTGATTGGAAAGTAGTCAAGAGAGAAATTGATTGGGAGAACCTGTTTTGATCAAATCAACCAGCTTCTATTCGCGACTTTTACGCGTTCTACTCCGACTAGACTAGCTTACTTGCCTCCTCGAACTATTCAAGCATAACTTTAGTCATCCAAAGACATGTGAGTCTCGACTCTCGTTTCTCCCACTTCTCCCACTTTCTCTCGTGTCTCTACCCCTCTACCCATCCCGGGCTTTTACTGAGCCCTATTCAATACTTGTAGGGTACGAGATTGGAAAGCAGCTAAAGCAAAGCGAGGTGGTGGAGGAAGATCGTAAGTTTCGACTCCTTCGCTACTCTGTCTCTCGGGGCTCCACTCTCCTGGTGTAGCTCGAACGCAGACTAACTCACTCGACACGCTGTTTGTAGAACAGGAAGAGATTTCCGAGATCCCGGAGATGACGAGAACCCTTTCTCGCTAGATTTGAAGAAAGAAGAATCGTCTTCCGAGGAGGAAGATTCCGATGAGGAGGAAAGCGGAGATGAATCAGATGGATTCGGCGGAACGATCAGTAAGAAGTCGACAAAGAAATCGCCAGAGGAAGAAGCGAAAGAAGAGGAAGAATTGGCGAAAAGTTTAGGTTCAACGAATCTTGGCAACTCTAGTCCTGCTCCTTCAGCTTTAACCAGTAGACCTGCACCTTCATCTGGAGCTTCAACAGGTGGTAGAGGATTGGGTGAGAGGAAAGTAGTCAAGAGTCCGGAGGAAATCGCTCAAGCTAGGGCAGCGAAGAAAGTTGAGAAGAAACCAGCTTCGACGGACAGCCCGAAGAATCTGAACAAAGGTGCACCCGTACAAATGAGTCGAAGAGAGAGGTGAGTCGGTTCTGTATCCGTTTGCCTTCTCGTCTGGAAACTGACTCCTATCGATTCGCAATCACAGGGAAGAGAAAGAGAAAGCTGCACGTCAAGCAGCTTACCAAGCTCGTCACTTGGCAGGTCAAACAGACGAGGCAAAGAAGGATATGGCACGGTTGGCAGCGATCCGCAAACAACGAGAAGCTCAAAAAGCTGCAAAGGAGAAGGAAGCTGCAGGTGAGCTCTTCTCTCCCTTCTTCTGCATTTCGACAGTATACTGACAGAGGCTTGTCGTCCACCACTCGTACAGACAAGGAAGCGGCACGAGTAGCGGGTCTAGCGAAATCGGGAAGGAAAATCGCAAAGTAATCAATTATAGGCTTTACTCGCGAGATATTGCTTTTGTATTTTGGCACGTCCCAGCCAGAGCACTCTGTCCGTCGCACATGAGAGACCAGCGCTTTCTACATAGCTTTCGTTGACCCCCGACGAAATTAAGTCCGCGGAAACGATAAATTTCGTCGACTGCTTCTATCGAGTTGTATTCGATCCACGTATTGTCGCGTTTCGCGGTGTATTTTGTGCTCAAACTCCGTCAACACAAGAAAGCGATTCCTAAAATCACTCCGGTGTTTCAACTCAAGCGGAGCCGAAATTTCTTTTTCCCCATCTCTTTCTCCTCATACTCTTCCTCTCCATCTACTCAACACACACACATTCTCGTATCCTGAAAATGTCTGCATCAGCTCGTCTATCCGCTGTTACTCAACAACTCGGTCCTTCTTCGGCATCTTACCCCAAAGGTTTACTCGCTGGAGAAGTTTCAATCATCACCGGTGTAAGCTCTCCCTATTCAGTCTCTACTGATTTTCTCGAAGGCTCACGATGTCATTCTCGAGAGTAGGCCGCTCAAGGTATCGGAAAAGAAACTGCACTCTTGTTCGCTCGAGAAGGTTCGAAAGTCGTCGTTTCCGATCTCGATGAGAAGAAAGCTCAACTCGTCGCCGACGAGATCAAGAAGAACGGAGGTGAAGCTATTGTCGTCGCTGGTGACGTCACCGCCAACGGATTCGCAAAGAAATTGATTGAGGAGACCGTCAAGTGAGTTCTCTCCTTCTTGCGCTTTAACGGGGTCTCGTCTGGCAGGAATGAAGATTCCTCCGTCTGCAACCCGAATCAAGTCGCGGCGGGCCTGGGGAGACAGGATGAGCTTGGAGAAACGCCAAAGCTCCGGGTCCGAAATCGAAAACTGACAATCGGATTTTGTGTGCTTAACTTCTCACTCGCGCAGGGCTTTCGGAGGTATTAACCACATCGTCAACAATGCTGGTGAGCTTCCTCGATCTGACTATTTTTATTGAGCCAGAGGGCTGACTAAGTTTTGACTTCCGAAAATTCGAAGGTTTCACTGTTCGTCTCTCATCTCTCTGATATTTTGATCTTTACATTCGTCTTTCATCTCGGAACTGACTCTTATTCCTCTACGGTGGTGAACAGTTCGACAAGATGCTCCACACTACCACCGACGACGTTTTCCGTTTGGCAAGCTCGATCAATTCCGATTTCTATCTAGTCCTCGGTCTAACCAACTCTCGATCACTCTCTCTAGATGCTCGAAGTCCACAACGTTGCTCCTTTCCAAATCGTCAGAGTGAGTTTCGTCTTTCTATTCGTCCCTTGCGTCGAGTCGCCGATCCCTTTCTCCACGAGATCCCGCTGACGAAAAGCTCCCTTTTGCTATCGTCTATAGGAAGCTGCACCTTATATGAGAGGAAAGAAACCCGAAGATATCAAGAAAAACAAATCGATCATTAATGTTTCTTCCACTTCTGGTACGTGTTGAGCTTTTGCCCGTCGCTGCTCATGAATACTGACAGAAGACGTCTTTCACTCTTCAGGTGTCCACGGTAACGTCGGCCAAGCGAACTACGCAACCGCGAAAGCAGGAGTCGTTGGTCTGACGAAAACGTGAGTTTCTTCTGCACTCGTAACTTCATCTGATCGAGCTCTGACAACGATTGTCGGCCCTCGCCGTAGTATTGCCAAGGAGTGGGGTGCATTCGGTGTTCGTGCCAACACTGTAAGCTCTCTACACAACTTTTTTCTTCGGACTTCTGCTGATAAATTGAAGTGTCGTAGCTTAAATTCGGCTACATTACAACTCGTCTAACTGCTGCTAAGGAGCTGGGAGAAGCTATTACTCTGCCCAACGGAGAGAAGGTGGCCCTCGGTATACCTGGAAGAGGAAAAGGTTCTCAATCTGATAACGACCGAATTCCCGACAGTGAGTCCATTCTTTGTTCTTTAGTGTTCACGAACGTACGCTAACGACTGCCTTGACCGTAGTCCCATTGGGTAGAGCCGGTACACCTGAAGAGGGAGCGAAAGCAGCTTTGTTCCTCGCTTCTCCTCTCGCTTCTTACGTGACAGGACATGTTCTCTCTGTAACCGGAGGTCGAAATATCTAGAGGGCTGTACGATAGTAGTGGACTGGGAGAAGGGGGTGTCTTGAGTCTGAGGGCAGAGTGTCGTCAACTTCGCACTTTTCTTGATTTTCAATTTCAGTTAGTTTTTCGTAGTACAACACCAGTTCGGTCCGTTCTACCCTACTATTGAGAGCTACATGAGTTTATTGCGAGTAGGGGCTGGAATCAGGAGGCAGCTCGTCATCGAAAGATTGCGAGGTCGTATTTTCGGAATTGCGCCTTTTGCTTAAATAACCTTTGATTAACCTGTCCCTCTCCCTCTACGTTTCTGCAGCCTGATTCTGGTCTCGAAGCTGCGAGTGAACGAGGGATTTGAAACAGACGCCCGAAGACCATCAAGGTCGAGTGCTAAAAAAAAACATCAGGAGTTCGGCGGAGCAAACTCAGATTTCACTTTCAAGGCAAATTTGCTGCATCTCCCGCTTAGTAAATCTGTCAATATCCTTTTCTCACGTGTTGCCCGTCTCAAATATGTTCTTTACGGAGAGAGAGCACTTTTGACTTGAATCTCAGAACGCTTGCGATTGATTTTCGAAGCAAGCTACTCCGGCGACTCAGGCCCAGAAACAAGCTTCTCTATCCCTTCCAAACTCACTCTCAACTTCGAGGCGCACTAGTAAACGCCGGAACTGTCGTCGAGCGCGGTAAAAGGTGCTAGATTTCGCCGTTTCCCAAATTGGACGCAGTTTCGATATTACAACAACAAATTGATTCCAGTCTACCAGCGAGACGCCATCTCTTCCGACACACGACGAGTATCGGTCAGTGTAAGGAGGCAGCTCATCGTTCGAGAGATCGTAACTCACAATCTTTCGCGAAACTCTTCAGACCGCCTTCGATTCGCCAGCTCCTCTCCTTTCGCTTTCCTGCAACCTAATCCTCTGTAGTTTCTCCTCTAGCTCCTTCTGTTCCAACAGTAGTCGAGCTTCCCTCTTTCTCAACAGTTCAATCTTTTCCCTCACTTCTTTCGCGGTGTTCTCTCCCTTGATCGGAGTGATTGATTCAGGAGTAACCGATTCTAACAGATAATCATCCTTGCGTGAACGGAGGTAGTAACCTATTCCTGCTGAAGCTGTTTTCGGAGATCAAAGTAAGAAATGAGATGAACAGAAAATGAGAGAGAGACGCGTACCTGGTAAGACGGTCAAGACTAGGAATCCCCAAAGTTGTCTAGATCTGACTGATTCCAACATCTTTCGCGCGAATTCGAGAAGAAGGAGGTAAATTGATGAGAAAAGTCGCGTCTTGATCTCTCTCTTTCTAACCCTTCACAATCGACTTCATCACACAACTGTATGACAAGATCTAGTTCGCCATTCGATGCGGAAGCGGTAGCAGAACTAGAAGCGAAATTAGCTAGGAAGAAGGAGAAGCAACGTCAATGGGAACTGGAACAAGAGAAGTTGAGACGGACTCAACCTAAAGTGTTGGTAGCTGAAAGTCCATCACCGCGTGAGTACCTCATACCTCACTACTACACACAGTTAAAAGAGCTAATACCCCGGCTTGGATAGGGAAGAAACGGAAACAAATGGAAATGTTGTCTGAACAATCTCGAGCCAACAGTAGTAGTAGTAGACAGAAGTTCTTCGATTCGACATTGTTGGGACCACCAACACCTATCAATCAAGCTTTGTTCAAACCAGAAGCTTCTGTTTCGATTACTAGGAGAGAATCGAAAGAAAGTAAATTCTCTTCTCATGAATCTGCGATGCGTATGTCATTTCCTCTCTCTTACTTCCTGAACATGCACGAAAAGACTAACACGCGACCGACAATTTCAGCTAAATCGTTCTTGGAGAAATTACAATCTGAGCAAGAAGCCGCAAAACTTGATCAGGTTCGAAGACAAAGAGTTCAACAACGTTCAACTGGCTTCTCTCTACCCGCTTCCTCAAGTAAGGGTAAAGAAAGAGAAAGAGTCGACCCGGCAAAGATTGGTGGATTGATGAAAGCTAGGACAGGAACGGATTTGAAAGTTAAACCGAAAATTAAACAGAGTAGTCAAATTGATCATGAGATACTAGGAACAACGAGTAAGGTGGATATCAAACCGACTATACCAGCTATGAGTCGACCAAAGTCAACCACGACGATGCGAAA
This sequence comes from Sporobolomyces pararoseus, assembly GCA_010758995.1. Classification (NCBI taxonomy): domain Eukaryota; kingdom Fungi; phylum Basidiomycota; class Microbotryomycetes; order Sporidiobolales; family Sporidiobolaceae; genus Sporobolomyces; species Sporobolomyces pararoseus. Next base: position 541,182 of record RSDY01000011.1, read on the forward strand.
AGGGGAAGACGACAAGGAGGAGGAAGTGGTTGTCAGAAAACGAAGACCCTCTCCTTCCGCTTCATCAAGAGACAACTCAGACGACGAGGAAGACGACGGATTAGAGATTACTGATGGACCTAGTCGAGAACAGGAAAAGAGGAGAAGGAGGAACAAAGATAGTACAGTTATTGAAGATTTAGAAATGGGTCCTATCGATTTCGTTCCTCCGAAACACGATCCAGATTTCAATTCTATCGAACCCAACAGTGGTATCAAGCTGAGGTAAGTTATCTTTTTCTCGTTCTCTCTCGTACCACTCAAAGAGTGACCGATTCTACGACAGAGAGCGATTGATCCCACACGAGCAAGTTCAAGGACTCTTGTCAGATCGCTACCACCTCACTCCTTCTCAAATCTACTCTCTAGCACGGATAGACCAACGTCGACAAGTCCACATCGACGTAGATGCAGATTTCGTAATTATCGGAGTTTTAGCTTGGAAAGATGAGATCAGGTTCCTCAATTCGAATCCTCTAGCTCCAGAACGTAAAGAAACTCCAGAACAACTCAAGAGACGTCAACTACAAGAGAAGAGATCGAACAACGACCCATTGATGAAAGAAGTTTTACCAGAAGAAGCTAAACCTTCGATTGAACTGTTTGGTAGACCTACCAAGAAACAGAGGAAACAGAGGTACATTCGATTCGAAATGGTGGATTTATCTACTACTCAATCTGCCGCTTCAGGTACTGGTACTTTGAACGTCATGCTAGTCGAGAGTGATTCAGTCGATCAAGGTTTCGACGAAGATGGCAACGAAGTTCCGATTTACAAAGGTCAGAGTGGTGGAGCTTATGAAAAGTATTGGAAAGAATCTCCCGGTGCTGTAGTAGCAATCATCAATCCGAGTTTCTTACCTGCCAGTGAAGTCAGTTCCTTCCGGCTTTTCTCATCTCCTCAAAACAGGAACTGACCCAGAAGGTTTTCGATTCGGAGTAGGGTAGATCACATACTTTGAAACCTATCTCGGCGGATTCAATGGTAGTATTAGGTCGAGCGAAAGATCTAACTTTTTGCGACGCTATTCGAAAGAAAGATGGTCAAAAATGTAACGCTTGGGTCGATTCGTTAGTATTTTCCTCCTCTCTTCTTCTCGACTAGACTCATTCGAGGGAACTGACTCGTTGGTATCGTGCGAACGCCCAGACGAGTTGGTACCAAATGTCAATACCACATTCATTTAGCAGTTTCGAGAACTGGAATGGGTCGTGCAGAAACTTTTGGAAAGTAAGCTGCACTCTTACCTCTCTTTAGAATTGCCTCTCACTGACAAGCATTACACTCGAATCACAGTACCGCATCTCTCAAACAAACTGCCTCGATCAATATGTCGAAATTACAAAACTCTCTCAAAAGTTCCAATAATTCGTCTTTCTCTTCGCTCAAAAAGAAACCACTGCCTCTCGACCCTTCCATACCAAACTCTGTAATAGTTCAAGGACATACGACTTACGTCTCTGGAGGTTCTCGATCCACTTCATCATCTACTTCTTCATCTTCTACTCTTCTCAAACCTTCCGATCTATCTCAATTAACGGCAGGAGGGATCGGTCTACCAACTTCTAGAGGTTCAGGTGGATTCATTCCAGGAGTACGAGATGGACCAGTAGTTTCAGAAGAGAAGAAGAAGAAAGAGAGAGAGAAATTAGATCGGGAACGGGCTAGGAAAGAATTGAAAGAATTGGGAAAGAGGGATAGAGGGGTTAGTGTAGGAGGTGAATATTTGAGAGCTGCCAAAGCTTTGAATGAAGCGGAGAGGAAGAAGAGGAAGACAGAGGAGGAAAAGGATCGAAGTCAAGGAAAGAACAAGACGAAATCGGAGAAGCAGAAGAAGAGAAGTCGGGATGAGAGCGAATCGGATCACTCTGATTCGGAAGGACAAGATGGATTTGATAGCGAAGATGATGAAGAAGGTGACGGAGAAGGGAAAATCAAGAAGAAAGGGAAGAACCAGGAAAGAAAGAAAATCTTTTCAAGTGAAGCGGTTAGAATGATTGGATACAACCCAGCTCTCAAACCTGGAGACTTATCGAACGACAAGAATGAAGATGATGAAACTCTACAACAACGGGTCAGTCATCTCTCCTCCACCCTTCCCTTCCTCTGCTTGTCAAAATCCGCTGTGACTGATCGAATCTTGTTGCACGTTGAACAGCTCGCACTCGAAGGAGGAGTTAGACAAGCGATCAAATTGACAGCTCCTCCAGGTAGACGAGTCGTATCCGGAGTCATGATAGATCCAGAAACGGTTCTCCCTAAGAAGAAGAACAAAAAGAAATCAATTCCTACGACGGTCTCTACTCAAACCTCCGTCGTCACGCGAGAAGAAAATGCAGCCGATGACGACGACGATGACTTGCTGATTGAGGGAGCACCAACTGAAAGAATCAAGGTGAGAACTTCAACTCTTTCTTTCAGTCAAAAGGAGGTCGAGACTCAACATTGTTTCCTTTCGCAAAACCAGTTACCGGTTCCACCTCCTCGCTTCTGATTGACTCCCCGCTTCTCTCCAAGTCTCCGTGTCAACGACTGCGTATCTACGATTCCTGCATCTTTATCGTTCGTTGTTGTAACTTTGACTTATTGCGCAAATCACAAACTTACCCTCGAAGGAGAGAGGAACGATTTGAGAAAAGACGTAGTAATTCTCGTATAACAGAGGCATGACGGAACCAAAAAGAAAAAAAAGGAGAGAAAGCAGACGAACAAACACAGCAGAAAAAGAAAAAGAATTGACAACTAAAAGAAAAATGAAAAACGAGATATACATAAGGAGAGAGCTATTTTACCTCTTCAGTTTAATTGATTCCGAATTTCAGTAAAACTCCTTGTATCTCTACATCTCTGTACAATCTTTGAATCTGTTCCATTTCTCCACCACCACCACTTCTAATCAACCCATCTCCTTCTCCATCTCCCTCGTTATCCCCTTCTGAATGACTAGCAGCGATAGTACTAGAAGTTGAAGTTGAAGTGGAAGAAAAAGGTAAACCTTGACCTCTACCTAATTTCCTACCTTGAATATACAACAAACTGTTTTTAAAATGGTTCAAAACTGATTCTCTAGGGTTTCCATAAACTTCTATCAAACCAGAGGTCGCACCTCCAGAAGTTGAAGGTGCTGAATGTCTTTCAAATGTTGTTTGGTTTGTTGTTGTTGTGGAGGTGGTAGGAGGTGAGTTGGAAGGAGGTAAGGAATCCAAGTTTGAAGTGATTAATTCTACTAGAGAGTTTATATGTTTCGCAGAGATCTAACGAGAGAGAAAAAAACGGGGGTCAGTTTCATTGAAACAAGCGAGAAGGCGAAGTAGATAGAAGGTTAGGAAACTGACAGCTTCTACGCCTCTTTCGAAATAATAGAGGTATTGATCCAAAGCGTCACAGTACAGTTGAACACTCGTCAATTCATCGATTGAACTAGTTGCGATCCTCAAAGCTTTTTGTAAACATTCTAAAACTCTTTTACCATCTCGATAAGGTGGCTAAGAAATCACACACAGAAACGAAAGAGTCAGGTTCAAAGGTCTCGTAACAGTGAAAGAGAGAGAGAGAGAGAGACTAGATTTACTTTATCATCTTGTGAAGGTACTCTACCTGGAACAGTTTCAGTTTGCCACCACAAATGACTCGCCAAACCGACCGCCGTCGCCTGTTGACCTTTTTTCAACAATTTTGCACCATGTAAAGCAGCTTTGGTAATCAAAGTGTCGTAATTGTCTTCTCCGAAAACTCTAGTAACTTGTAAAGTAGAAATGATTGAAACTATAGCTTGTAATTGACTCCTAGATTCACTAATAGATTCTTCATAAATCGTGAACGCTTGAACCGCAAACTCGTACGCCAACTCTTCCAATCCAGTTTCATCTGCAGCTGAAAGTGACAACAAGTACAACCTCAAACAAATTTCCGAAGAAGATTCAACCTTGTTGTACAAGATTGAAGTCGATTGATGAATGAATTTGAACAAGTTTGAAACTCTTAAATCCCACGTAGTAGGATCCATTGAAGGTTGTTGTTGTTTGTAACGTCTTGAAAGTTTGATAGCTGAAACTATCAAAGGTGGGAAAGTCCATCTGATTCTATCTCCACCTAATTCGAATTGTCTCTTGGCGGTTTGTAACAATTCGAATTGAGTTTGTAAATCTCTACTCTTGAACAAATGAACCATCCTTGCGATCCAACCTTGTTCTTCTGCCATTTCTTCCCTGTCGAATCCATTGTTAGTCATTCCTCCTCCTCCTCCTGCTCTAGATGAACCATAAGTTCCAACTCCACCTTGTCCAAATTGATTAGTGTTGTTATAGTTTGAAGTCGAATTTGAGTTTGTCGGTCCAACTGGTTTATCTTTTTGATCACAAACCAAAACATGACACAATTCTAAAATCCCTTCAACGTCTTCCCTAGTATCTATAACGGTTTCATTTCTCAAAACGTTTGCCACGATCGCGTGACTGATAGATTTCCTAGTTTGAAAAGGTTGAGATCTCAAAAGTTTTGAATAAGTTGGTAACGCTAAAAGAGTTAGTACGGTCAAGTAATTTTGAATCGGTGCCAACAAGAGGGAGAGGAGGTTTGAAATTGTAGTTGGATGGTACAGATCTGATGATGATGAGTTACTAGTAGTAGGGTTCGAAGGTGTCGACGGGTTTGTTGGTTGTTGTTGTTGTTGTTGATAAAGTTCAGTTTGAGTTAGAGCGAAAGATAAAACTTGATCTATATAATTTAAATGTGAAGGGTAACAAGACAAAGACAAGTTTGCCAATGAAACCAACAAAGCGGTAATATCTTGTAAAGACAAGTCAGGTCTAGCTTTGATCAAGTTGACAACTTGTTGCCAAAACACTTCAAACAGTTTAACATCTTGAGGAATTCCTCTATATTTTTTACCACTTCCATCTCCAACTCCTACTAACATAGGAGTTTGACCTTCTATCTTTCCATCATCATCTTCTTCTTCGTCATCCTCGTCCTTATCTTTCGGTGGGAGAACATTAATTGCTGCACCCCAACCTTCAGTTTCTTCTTCTTGATCCCTTTCTAAAGCAACTTTTCCAAACTTTTCATTCAACTCTCTAGCTTCCCTCTCCAACCTGTTCCTCTCTCTCTGTTTCCTAACTTGTTTCAACAATTTCTTCGCTTGTTCTTCTTCTTCTTTAGCTCTGATTTCTGGTGATTCGTTCTCTGCTTCCCTAGCTGCGAAAGCTGCCAACCTATCAATCAATGCTATCACTATAGATTTAATGTTTACTTTTGGGTGGAGTTGTGCAGTAGCGGATAAGAAAGGTGATAAAGTTCTCAAATGGAAATCATCTGTGAAAACCTTCGTGAGGAGGAGGGAGAGGGGGAAGAAGATGAAGTCAATTTTTACCCCCCATTCACTAACTAGTAAGAGAGAGGACTTACTTGTATAACTACTTCCATTAAATATTCTTGAGCTATAACATCTTTACAATTCACTACTTGTTCTAAAACGCTAGGTAAGATGACAGATTTGTACAATTCCAGCCCTACCCCTTCCAATTGAGACAACCTGACCAAGTTAGTACCGACTAGGATCCTCAATTCTCTCCTTTCCAATTCTCTACGTTCTTTATCCCTCGATAAACCAGAATGTTGTAACCTGACCCATAACTTGTTCATCTCTATGAAATTTGTCAACACGAACCCAATAGAATCCATTAAACCTCCCCTCTGTGAATCTCCAGCATCTTCTCCAATCGGTAAATGATCTCTAGTCATTCCAGACAAGTAATGTCTCAAGAACAAACCTCTAGTAGGATGTTGTACCCCTCTAGTCATTTCCATCATATCTTTCATAATCTCTTTGACCGGTGCACCTTCGATAGACATGTAAACTGTACCAACTGTAATCATCAAGTACAACCTAGGTACGATGTTTCCTGCGTATTGTACCAATTCGTACAAATCTGCCAAATGGTGTTTACCTTGTACGTGGGAATCGTACAAATAACTACTCAAGTGACGTAAAGCGTCAAACACTGCCATGTACAACTCGTAATATTGTTTCGGAGATAAACTTGAAGTTCTCAATTCTGCCAACATTGTAGAAGCTGCTTTCAAAGCATCCATGATTTGATCAGAGTCCTAAGCACACGATATTGAGGGTCGAGTTCAGTTTCAGTGAAAGAGATGAGGAGATGAGAGAGAGAGAGAAGTGGGGGAAAGATGAGAGGAGAGGAACTGACGAGACATCTCTTGAGTTGTACTAGTTGAGTATGAACAGTCGCTAACGCTTCTGATAATAGTTTACCTTCTTCTGTAATAGAAGGTGCTATAGAAGGTGTAGGTGCCATCTCTCCAGTTGGTGATGATGACGATTCGAATTAGGATGTAGTGTTTGCTTGAGCTTGCTTGACTGAGATTTGCTTAACTTGTTGATCGAGGGTTGTCTGAGAGTGCTGATAGCGTAAAAGTAGTACGAACAATGGAGGAGGAGGACAAAAGAGAGAGGTTTCGTCGACTCTCTCTTTCTCATCAACGTTCACTCGACTCGAATGTTCAAACGACCTCATTCAAGTAAAACTACTACTCCGATACGTTCTTCCGACTTGCGTAAACTACGTGAAGAACTTTCCACAACTTTCCCTTCTTCTGGTTCTTCAAACCAATTGACTAAAGAATCCTTGAAATTACTCTTACCTGATGGTTCATTGATCGGGAAAGCAACTACTCATTTAGATGAACCTATAACTATTTATTACTCTCCTAATTCAGATCCTAGGTTCTTTAGAATCGGTAAAGGTAACGAAGGGAAGTTAATACCAACTTGTTACAGTTTTGATGCTTTACCATCATCATTGTTGGGACAAGAGAATAGGTTGGAAACTGCAGAACAAGTAGTAGATAATTTACAATCTGGTTCTGCATTGTTCTTGGCAGGAGTTTCAAAACGTTCACTTTCAAACCTACCCGATTCAATTAAAAAAGGAGATTTAGTTTCTATAGTAGTTTACGATCAACCTCAACTAGTAGTTGCAGTAGGTCAATTGGCAAACACTAAACAAGAGTTGTTGAAAGAGTTTAACCAGGATAAAAAAGGTAAAGCAGTCATTACTCTACACGCTAGAGGAGATTACCTTTGGCAAACTGGTTCAAAATCAACTCAACCACTACCACCTACCTCAATACAACCACAAGAAGAAGAAGAAGAGACAGAATCACTATCAACTAGTTTAGCTAGTACTTCTCTCGTCGTCGACGAACGAGAAGATTCAGAAACCAGCAATTTAACTCCTTCACAAGTCGATCAAATCTTGTATCAATCAATCTTGTTCTCAATCTCTCAACTCTCTCAAACCTCTTATCCAATTCCAGCATCTTCTTTCTACTCTTCCCAAATCTTATCCAATCGACCTGCATCAACCCCCTCAGTAGTGGATTTAAAAAAATCTAGTTACAAGAAATTGAGTGGATTGATCAAATTTGCAAACAAAAAGGGATGGTTGGTTTCTAAAGAAGTTAGAGGTGAGTTGGTGATTATGAGTGGGAATAAAGAACATGAAGATGTCAATAATTTGAGAAGTTATAAAACTGTTCAAATGTTGGAACAACAACAACAACAACAAGGAGGAGGAGGAGGAGGTAATAGTAGTTCAAATAGGGGTGGGGGTGAGAATGGTACAAGTTCCACGACGATTACGGCACCATCGACGACAACGACAGAAGGAACCGTAATAGTTAACGAATACTTCAAACCTTCTTCAACGACTCTGAAACAACTTTTGTCCCTAATTCCTCACTCACGTCCCTCTTCTGATCTATACCTCTCTCATTCTCTCAAACAATTGTTCTTATCCTATTTAACGAATAACCATTTGATTCACAAGAATTCTCAAAAACATTTCCTCCTCGTCGAAAATCCTTCCTTATCTTTGGAAGATATTTCTCATCAAGAATTACTAGTCTCTCTCTTGTTGAGGAAAGGTGAAAAAGTTGTAGAGTTGTCGAAAGAAGGAGTAATGACTAAAGATGAAGGTTTTAAAAGGTTCTTGTCAAATGGTGGGTTTACTGAATATTGGGGTTTATCGATTTCGGGTTCTGATTCTGAAGAGGTGGTACAGAAAGGTAAACCTCCAATGATTAGGATTCAAATTAAAAACGTTGGTAAACGTCAAGTCACTCTAATATCTGGTAAACAGTCTCTCTTGTCTCTCTCTTCTCTAACCCTTTCTTTTCTCATCTTTCCCCCCCGAGAGAGAAACTGATGATTATGTTGCGGTGTGTGGTTTTTGATTTTTTCAGGTCACGAAATTTGGTTAGAATCTATATCTTCAACTAGCTCAGAGCAGTTCTCGGAAGAATTGAAACATAAGACCGCTAGTTCAGTTTCTTTACAACCTGTTCAAGGTTCTGCCAAGAAGAATCAAACTCCTAAAATTGAAATCATGTGTCAAGGTAAGAAAGAAGAAAAAACCAAACTCATCCCTCTCTCTCTCTCTCTCTCCTCGTCACTTTTCTGGTCGCTAGAACTGACAAGAACTTTGTGTTGTCTCGCCCGGTAGGTACTCATGATAAATTAGTTATGGGATTATTGAGTAGTAAAGGTGTACCGAAGAAGTTTATAGAAGTTGATACCACTAAATCTAAAAAGTAGTTCTTTTGCTTTTGCCTTTTTTTTTTTTTTTGCAAAGGAAATCTCTTTCCTTCGATTCGATTGTAGATTTAAGAAATGTGTCATGACATGATCAGACAATAACGAGAAGCGGAGCAAAAGAAAAGTTTGGAGCCTTTTTTTGCGGAAAAAGAAAACAAATTTAGTTGTTTCTGGTAAGGGTGGCCTTTGCGTCAATCGATGCTGGGTCTCCCTTTTTTCTGTCCGCCGAGTAAACTTTGCGCACGAAATCAACGCGACTTCCGGGAGCTTTCAAGCTTGAACGTACGAGACGACGTCGAAAAAACTTTTCGCGAGCCGACTTTCGTATCCCAAAAATGATAGCGCGCTATGCCTTCTCCCTCGATCGCTGAGTCTTTAGAGTCCTGCTGGCCGCGAAAGGGGTGTAGCTCTAATTCTTCAGACTGAAAAGCCCTCCTGCGATTTTCATCTCTTTCTTCTCGACTCTTCACCTCAACCCCACAAATCACAACAAGAGGTAGCAAAGATGTCTACAGAGACTACTCAGAACGAGGTGGTAAGCTCTCCTACTCTCTCCACCTCGTTCTGAAAGCTAAACACGTCTCTTTCCTCTCGAATCAGTCAACTCGAATCGATCACCTCTCTCGACTCCCGAACGAGCTCTTGGAAGACATCTTTGACTACGCCTACTATACCTCTCCTCCTCCTCCCATGCCCATCTCAAAACGTCTTCTCTTCTTCCATCAGAAACATCTCTATCGCCAAGTCGCCCTCTCTTCGTATCCCAAAAACGATAGCGCGCTATGCCTTCTCCCTCGATCGCTGAGTCTTTAGAGTCCTGCTGGCCGCGAAAGGGGTGTAGCTCTAATTCTTCAGACTGAAAAGCCCTCCTGCGATTTTCATCTCTTTCTCCTCGACTCTTCACCTCGACCCGACAAATCACTACAAAGAATAGCAGAGATGTCGACAGAGACTATCCGTCACGAGAACGTGAGCTATCCTGCTCCCTAAACCTCGTTCTGAGAGCTAAACACGTCTCTTTCCTCTCGAATCAGTCAACTCGAATCGATCACCTCTCTCGACTCCC